>JARUHE010324031.1:0-11261 GCA_031471125.1 Archaeomysis grebnitzkii | reverse complement strand
AATTGTATTATAGTTGTGCCACGATGGTACTTACAACTTTGGTTGGATTTGGTTGCTGGTTTAGGTTTTTGACCAATAAAATAGAAAAACTAAATTGTATATTAGGCCTAGCTGAAGAATAGATAATAATTACAGCTTTTATATAGTGCAGACACTAGTTAATACGCTTCAGATTTATGCCTTATTACTATTACCCGCATCAAGTGATGTGTACCCTAAGGATATGCAGCCAACATATGACGCTTCCTTCAAGCCGGGACAAGCTTAGCATATTTCAAGATAAACCAGCCACGTTCAAAATCTCTATGAACTAATCTTAGAACTAAACTTAGGTTCTGTGATGATTAAGGATCAAATATTTTTATATCTTGTTAGTCTCACAAGACTTGTGTATGATCAAGTCAAGATAATATAAGGTTGATGCGATTTAAATGGAGAAGTAGATTTAAATCAATGAAATGTGCAGTCGAAACCAAATCAAAATCCTGCACTCACCTTGTAGCGATTGTTTATTGATTGATTATATAAATAAAGGGGCCAATACCCAGCGCTGCACCCAGAGGGTATTCAGCAACTTTGTAGCGACTACAAGTGTATGATAATGATAAAGGTTCATTTTACCATACAGTTACAATAAAATACTTGCATTAAAATCAAAAATTTAGAATTAATAAATAAAGCCCAGCACAATGAGTATTCAATACTCATAGGACCGACTGCTTTACATATTTTTTTCTATATTTAGCAAATATTAAACAAAATATACATAATAACGAAACATCAAACACAGCTATTTACAAAATAGTTATAATCCTGGTGTAATGACCAGACCTAAGGTCAGTCTTAAAATATTTTTACCTTCCATTTTTAAGGATGGTACAAATTTCAAAAAGGTTGAGGCACTACCAGTATCTCACACGTTGATCTAGTTCAGATTTATAACCAACCCTTGCGCCACTGCAAGACTATCCAACCTACCATATTATTATTATTATTATTATGTCCCAGTAGACCAGGCTATGGGTGCAACTGCATTTTCTCAGTTGGGTTTTGCCAACAGCATCTGGTGTTCCCAAGCGGTCACTCATCCAAATGCTAACCAAACTCAACGTTGCTTAACTTCGCTGATCAAATGGGAAGCGGTGTTTCAATGTGGACATGGTCATTTAATATTACACTTTTAGGCATCCTCTGAAAGGTCACAAGGATTACGTAACTTGAGGTTTAGGCGTGTTTATCAACCATATTACTGTTGTAGCAGTGGTCTAGCGAAAAAGTTACTCAATGAACACTTGTTTCGAGTATAAGGTCATTACCACAGTGGTGTACAACCAGCATATGCCACTTTTTCGAACCGTAATAAGCTTAGCACTTTATATTTATTATATAAATAAACGGGTCAATGCCCAGCGTTGTACTCGGGGTATTCAGCACAAGCTTAGCTTTTGAAAAGTCAAAGAAGACAGTCACGTCCAACTTTCAAATGTATGGCTTGAGTGGACTCAAATCAATGCTGAAGCAGCAGTAATAATAGCTTTTATACAGCGCAGACACTATTTAATACTCTTCAGAGCTTCACATATTCAGGCCTTATTACTATTACCCACATCAAATGATGTGTACCCTACGGATATGCATCAGACATATGGCGCTTCCTTCAAGCCAGGGTAAGGTTAGCATTACGGCATATGATATTTTAAGGAATTACAGCCACGTTTAAATCCCATTGAAAGCCTTAGAGCGAACTCTAACCGGTGCCAATGAAATTTGCTTATGCAGCATTAATCTCCAGACAGCGTTCGTATCCACTCTACTATATTCAAAAGAAACTCATACCCCAAGTGGCAACCTCTCGTTGAAGGATAAATAAAATAGTAATAACATGAAAACGTTTATTAGCGGAAGTTTAAATTATTACAAAATTATGGGACTTAACAACAAATAAACTTTAGCTTAGACTAAAATGTACCGAAATTAAAATACTTAATCCAGTTTTTAAACCCTGGGAAAACAATCTTACCAAAATATACAAGTTTTCCGGAGTTTAAAGACGGGTTAAATAAAAGTTCTAAAAGTAGGGAAGACAATAGTACGAATAAAAGTTAAATAACTAAAAGGTTTTAAGAAGTATAAAAAGTGCTAAAATTATTAAAAGCTCTAAAACAATCAAAAACTAAATAGGGAATACTAAATAGAGAATACTAAATAGGGAAAACGAAAGCTAAAACTGAAAGGGAAGATACAAGGCATCAGTAAAGATGAAATTTATAAAAAAGGTTTAGTTTAGAAGACAGAAGTATTGAAGATCAAATTACATAACAAAACTAAACTAATTATAATTTAAATGTTATTAATTTTTTAAAAGGTTTCAAGAGATGAAAGGTCAAATTAAAATATATAAAAACTAAAAACTTAACAAAGGGAAAAAACTAAAAAACAGGACTTAACGTTACAAACTAAAAAGGACTAAAAAGGGACTAAAAATAAATTAACAACAACTTCCAATCAAGACATTTTCATGTTAAATTTTTTTTTGCAGTGGGTCCATCGTAAATTGGATCATTAACGTCAGTTCTTGGATTTTTCGTTCTGGGCTATGACACCTGGAAATAGAAAAATATTTTTAGGTAAAATGAAGTAACCAACAGTTTGAAAAGCTTCGTGAATAAAATATAATCGAAAGATTTTCAAACTTTATAATTATTTACAAGATAGCAAGACTGTCGAAAGCACGACATTAACACTTTAACGCCAGAGTATTATTACCCTAAGGTCTACAATACAATGAAGTCTGTATTGAAAATAACCCTACAACCGGCAGTGTTTTGTCCCTACATGCGTAAAAGGGCTAATGCATGAATCATTACCCTAAGGTCTACAATACAATGAAGTTTGCATTGAAAATAACCCTACACTCCTCACTGTTTTGTCCCTACAGGCGTTAAAGGGTTGAATAATAAACCTTGCATTTTATAAGCCTAGTACAATAATTCTCATTGGATTCATACACAGAGGACATTTGACCAACTAAGGTATACAATAGTAAATTTGATGATGTAAATTTGATGATGTAAATTAGGAGTAACTTGTTAACGGTGTACACTTCCGACTCAATCAAAACCGTATTGCGATACAATACGATACATTTTATTAAAATTTGATACGGTTCTAACCGAATCGCAATAAAGTATTAAATTAACTTGGTCAACATTGCAGTTTTTGTTCGTCAAGTTGACATAGTCAAAGTTGACAATGTCAACTTTGACTATCTTCGACATAAGTTCGTCAAACGTTGACAGTGTAATCAATTCAATTGCAAGTGATTGTAGAGTAGAAGCGTTTCATAAGTATCAGGACAACTTTTTACAGGCAACCCCTTTATTAAACCTCGCTTTCATCACCACTAATGAAAGAGTCATGCCTTTAAATTATTCCAGCATCATAGAAAATAGTTTAGGAGTAACTTATGAAAAACAAACTTTCATATAACCATTTTGTAAAACATCATTAATACGGGAAGTAAAATACACGTGGCAACGACGCCAACATTCAGTCCCATCTAAATCAAACAAAAAAAAAGCAGACCACTTTTATTGTAAATAGCACAAGTGAGGCAAGCTTAGTTATTTAAATAGGTATTACCTCACTTGTGTTTTTGTCGATCCATATATCATTGCACATGCGAGGTAAACTTTATTGTTTTTTGTGACCTACTTCAATTGTGCTATTGTCGATCTATATACAATAGCACAAGTGAAGTAAGATTTAAATATGGGTTACCTCACTTGTCTATTCTATATGGATCGGAAATAGCACAAGTGAGGTGAAATAAGTTATATAAGTGTTGCTTACCTCACTTGTGCTATTATGTATGGATTTTAAATAGCACAAGTGAGGTAAGATCCGTAATTTAAATATGGGTTACCTCACTCGTCTATTCTATATGGATCGAAAATAGCACAAGCGAGGTGAAATAAGTTATACAAGCGAGTTACCTCACTTGTGCTATTGTCGATCCATATACAATAGCACAAGTGAAGCAAGATATTACTTAAATATAGGTTACCTCACTTGTCTATTCTATATAGATCTAAAATAGCAAATGCGAGGTGAAATAAGTTATACAAGTGAGTTACTTCACTTGTGCTTTTTTCGATCCATATACAATAGCACAAAAACGGGTTATATCAGTTATTCAAGTATGGGTTACCTCACTTGTGCTATTGTTGATCCATATACACTAGAAAACAGCACAAGGGAGTTAAGCTTATATTTAAGTGTTGGTTACCTCGCTTGTTATTCAAAACCCATTAATATCCTCACCTTGGAAGATCAAGAGGTAGATCACCACAAACGAAGTCGCACCAACCAACAGCAAAAGAAAGAGGTTGGCTTTGCGCTTCAAATTTGCGGTCCAGGCGTCGTCGGCGTCGTCGTCATCGTCAGAGACATTTCGGACGACCTTGACTGGTTTGACCTTCATGATTGGTTTGGTCACTTGGCTAGGTTGAGAGAGAAAAAATTATTATAATAAATTATATACAAAAAATGTAATACTAAAATATGTTTACTAAAATAATTATACTAAAATAATCATACTAAAATAAATATTCTAAAATAAATATAATAATATATAATAATAATTTATATTAATGTAGGATATAACAAATAAAAAAGATAAAATATAAATACAAATAAAATAATGTAAGTACCATAACAAAAATAAAGATGGTAATAAATACAATAATGATAAAACAATAATATAGTTATGATAAAAAGAAGATAAGAATAATGAAATAATTAAAAAGCTATAATACAAATATATATGATTATTGCGGTCGAGGAGAGCATATATGCGCAGAAGTAGCCAAACTGAACCGAGGTACAGAGCGATCACCACTCTTATACAGTAGGACTCCTGAAACGTAGACCGAAATGTTCGTTATAGGAATAATCTCAGTTTCAGGAAAATAGATTTAACAGTTATTCCTGCCTTTGGGTCAGCTTTTCATTGTATACTTAGAAATGATATGGAGGTTTTAGGATTTCTTCGTTTTAAGATTCTACGTTTCAGGAGTTCAACTGAAACATAAAGTATACGATTCTCTAGGATCGATGTACGCAATAAAACGTTAGGTACAACTTCATTTTTCACAGCTTGCCGAAGTTATTTATAAATTAGAATGGTCTAAAGCCAAACACTTCTTTTGGAGTAATATGCCACGATTATTAAATATACAAATAAAAATATACAAATAATAAAATATACATAATAAATTATACAAATAATAAATATACAAATAATAAAATATTCAAATAATAAAATATTCAAATAATAAAATATTCAAATAATAAAATATTCAAATAATAAAATATACAAATAATAAATGATAAATATGAATATAAAATATAAAAACTCGCCTATCTTTAGAGACATGTTGGTGTTCCTTCATATTGGTTTCATGAAGCTCCTTCGAGATGAAGTAACAGGAACCCAAATGATCCGAGGAATTCTGAGCCACTGGGGCCAGAATGGGTTTAGAACCTGAAAAATTTAAGGCTAGTCACAAAACAAATTGATAAACTAGTTAGAACATTGAAATCCGGCCAGTGAGATACGTTAAGGCGGATAGAATTTAATCTTTGTATTAATTATAGATTTTTGGTCAAACCCTTTAGTGGCGAGACAGAACTAACCATCCTGCCAGATTTTTTTAAAATCCTTAGTAAATTTAGCTTAAGTCTTGTTTCAACATACACAGACGTACGATTTTCCCTATACAGTATATGTTCTTGTAATTACTTTAATATTGCGTCTATTTCAATTGTGGCATAATGAACATTAATTCATATCAATGTTTTAGGGCATTTCTCCAGTTAAGTGGTGGTAGGGAATTATAGCAATATCTAACCTCATTTTACATACGCACAAGTTATGTTAGATTTTGATTTGAGAGTTCCTAGTGCCTCTTTCATATATTTACATAAATATATAAACAGCTACATTTTTATCATGCACGATTATGTCAAGTTGAATAGTTTCATTCACCCTTAAACTGGAAGTTTGCTAGTTTTAAAGACAAATATAAACTAGAAACGAAGAAAATGGACTAATTTTTTATGTTCAGCTTGATGGAAGAAACTGTTATTGCAAGGTTACCAATAGAGTTGGTAATTACGGACCTAATAGTAGTTTTAAAACACTAGAGTCCAACTACACCAAGTTAAGCTTAGGGTGTCTGCAATTACAAACGGTCATTAATCCTTCAAGGAGATTGTTTTTTAGCAAACTCAATTTAGTAGCTATACCTAAATAAACACGCGGTTTAAATGTAAAACTGATACACAGAGTCTAAAATAAAAACGTAAACGGCCAAGAAATGAAAAAAACACAAAACCATGTCAAAAAATTGTTTGTGTTAAAATGCATCAATTGGATCGACAATAGCAAAAGTGAGGCAACCCACATTCAAAATAGCAGCTTGGTTTACTTTCGTTTTTGTCAATCAATTTTACAAAATTTGAAGAAATTTTATCCATATAAAAAACTTTAATGATTAGTTCAAAATGAAAGGAACTATACACTGAACGACGATGCTGTCTACTCCGGAATATGGGTTGCGGTCGATTATTGCATATTTATGCGTATGTCTAAAACAGTCATCGACCGCACTGTAGGTCCGTTATTGAGCCTCATTTTAAGATCAAGGTGGATACATTTGATATCTAAATTAGTGAAACAAAAGCTCATTTGGTTTTATTACAAGTCATTTAAACCTAATTCCTACTCCATTTAATAACTTTAATTATTTTCATTTGGTCCTAGTGGAAGAGGCTATGGATGGAATTGCACACTCACCGCCGGGTTTTGCCAACAGTATCTGGTGTTCCCAGACAGTCACCCATCCTAGTACTAACCAGTCCCAACGTTGCTTAACTTTACTGATCAGACAGGAAGCGTTTCAACAGTCGTTGATTTCTTGAATTTAGTGACGAGATCTAGATAACGATTTACCGATAGTCCCATATGCGCAGCCTTGACGTTAAATGTATACATTGAACGCCATGAATAGGTTAGTTTCAGTTTAGTTAGATCATCAAACAAATTTATAAAAAAAAATTAAGAAAACCTAAAAACTGGAAGTTGTGAAATCATCAACCCTCCATTTCAGAAAATGGTTTTATTTTCTTGAAATCTAATGTGCTAAGCTAACCTTGCTATGAAAGAAGCGCAATTTCTCCATTACATATCCCTTGTATACACATTATTCGTCGTATGCAATAACTAAATATGCGATGCGCTGAAGAGTATTCATTCAACAATGTTGAGACGATAAAAAGATACAATTCTTAATTACATACAAAAATATAGATGGCCAAGCCCTAGTTTAAACATGGCAACGAGTTTGACCGAACATTAGCAAGAAATTATTATAAACATGGGAGAATAGGAAAATGTTTTCGTTCTGCACTGGCAAGCCTTCAGAGTTCTAAGGTGAGTTTATGTTGCCTATCTATTCGCTATTCAGATGCAGTCAAAAGAGTCTTCCAATAGTAATTCTGACGGAGTAATCACTAGAACGGCAGCTAAAGCAACGCTCTATGCGTTAGAATAGGTTAGGTTGAGTCTGATAAATTTGCAAAATACTTTCCTAACAGTATAAATCAAGACTTTGCCATAAAATATAAACAATCGGGGTAAAAAATGAATCAAATATTAAACCTACGGAAGGAGAATATAAAGTTTAAATTAACACCTTTGATTATAAAATATTTAGTAATTACAATAAGACGACCATAGCAAAGCATTTTTATGGATCTACTAAAACAAACGTAGCAGTTCCTTAGTTTAGATTTATCAATACAAATTCTGAAATTGTCCATCATGAATATACCCTACAAAGTGAACAATAAAGTATTAGCATCTAAAACTTTAATTTTCTTGCACTACATAAACATGCTAGATACTAAACTCTAAACCTTGTTTAAAGGAACTGTAAAACCCAAGGCAATCTTCCAGTTTAGCGGCGTTTAATATTAACAAAATAGCTAACCTAATAACTACCCTACACAATTGGAAAAATTATACGCATAGATTTTTATACGAATCTTTAAATAAGAACCACTAGAGGAACTCCCCCAAACATGACTGAACCCAACTTTCTCGTATGTAGAAAGAGTTCATGATTTGATATATGATGATGAACAAAATACCAACACAAAATTTCTTTTGGGAACGCATTATCTACGAAATTTAAATATAAACATTCCGAAAAAGGCGCATGAACCATTAAAGTAAATGTTTTAATACGCCATTGTCGTGAAATGGCGTAGTCGTCGTGAAGTTTCACCCAATGGAAGCCTAAAGTATTCGCCTTGTTGGGAATGAACGAATATATAAATAAATTGTATTCAACTCGCCTGGTTGGGAGATCTTGGCAAAACTTTACTTTAGATCCCTAAAAAAAAGTACTAAAAGTACTGAACATTAAAAACATTAATATTTCACTTACTTTGTGATATAATACCCTACCTTACCCGACATAACCTAACCTATCCTAACATAAATCACAAATAAAAGTTAACATTGCACAACTAAAAACCTCTAAATTGATAGTAATTTTTTGTTAAAGTTGCTAGATTTGATTAAGGGATCTAAAGTAAAGTTATGCCAGATCTTTACAAAATTATCACCAAAAACATAAATAACCAAACCACTACTCACCGCCACTCATATTTTATTTTTTTAACCTTGAACACAAAAATGTGGAATCCTATTTTAATGCTTGGTTGGAAGTCATTAATAATTTACAAAATCTCAAGTTTTAAGAAACTTCTTACTAAATTTCCAACTTTAATATTAAGCCACGAATCTAGTAAAATTATAGTATTAATTTACTAAAAAGTATTGACTATAAAATACTGAGATAATATATTTTTAAATTTTATTTGTGGTTACGTTCGACGACTGCAGCTGTGTCTAGTATCGCTGCGCAGTATTATCTAGTTCTTGCGCAATAATAAAATATATTTTGCAGCCATAAGTTTGGCTTTTGAAGTGTCCCATGTTGTTCTAGTGGGAGGTCTTACATGCTAATGACGTTTTTTTTAGCCCCATCAAGACACTAAATATTTTTGCTGCGCAACACTAGATGGTATTGGGCTTTACTAGACATAGCTGGACTTGTCGACCGCAACCATCATTAAGTTTTCTTTCAATTACATTACCGAAATATTTCTACGTTATAGGAAGAATCTCAGTTTTAGGCATCCGATTGAACACCGTTATCCCTGCCTTTGTGGGACGTTTTATTTGTATACATAGAAATGATGTGGACGTTTTAGGACTTCTCCGTTTCATGATTCCACGTTTTAGGAACTTTATACGTAAAATTTTTCTAAGTTTCAGGAGTTTTACGGTAAAAATAATATTTTGGGCTTTTACCACGTTTTCTTTGGGTACATAGAAATGTGGAAATTTTAGGATTTCTCCGTTACATGATTGCACGTTTTAGGAACTTTATACCTTATATTATTTTGCGTTTAAGGAGTTTTACTTTAATAATAATATTTTGGGCCTTTTTATAGCGGGTCTAATCGAACTTGACCGATGTCAGCCCCGCTTCACATATCAACCTTAATATTACTACCCACATCAAGTGATGCCCTAGTAGCATCTATTCCTAGTTAGTGGCTGATCCTTGGCTATTAGCCACGATTTAGTGGCTATTCTATGGCTCCCTTGGAAAACAGCCAATAATTAGCCAATGGAATGTTACTATAGGGTATAACTTCCCATACGTTATAGGATTAATAAATTTACACCAAATGATAGCATGTAGTGTTATTAATTGTTTTCATTTTTGTTGGTGTTGATGGTGTTGTTAATGTTGGTGTTATTTATATTATTGAATTTGTTGTTATCAATACTTTGGTTATTTTTGCTTTGTTTTTGATAACGATGTTATTATTTGTTGTTAATGTTTTGGTTATTGACTATGGTGTTGTTGTAAAAATTAATGGTGTTGTTTTCTTTTGTTGGGTTGAAGCTATTGTTTTTCTGTTGTTATTGTTAGTGTTGTTTTTTTATTAATGATATTTATTGATTATGTTTTTATAATTACAAGAAACAAAGGTTACATTGTTTTATAACATAATTATCGTACACCTAAAAAAACATCGAATTATGTTATGTAAAACATATATCACCTAAATAAACTATTAATATTATTTTCAGACAAATAAAAAAAATATAAATATAAATAAATTATTTTATTTAAATTAAAACCCACTCAGTAAAGTTGCAAGACGAAACAATCGACAAAAAAGGTAAACAACTCGTGCTACATTTTTTAGCATAAACGTAAAAACAAATTAATGTAACAAACCAATTAAGCAAATTCTCAATTAATAATAATTGCATAAACAATTATAATAATAATAATAATGATAATTAAAAGAAAAAATTACAATAACAATTATAAAACAAATTGAAATAGCAACAATAATAAACATAATAAGACCATTAATAATAATATCAACAAAAACAGTAACAATAATAATAAGAATAATAAAAAATATAAATAATATTAATATATGCAATGATAAAAAAACATAACAACAATAATAATTAAAGTAATAATAATAGTAATCATAATAATAGTAACAATTTATAACACCAATAATAGTATTTATAATAGCAATAATAATAATGATGATAGGAATAATAACAATGATGATACAAAATAGTAATAAAAACAATAACAACACCAATAAAAACAACAACAATAACATTAATGATCCTAACAATAGTAATACAAAATGAATAAGAATAATAATTATGATAACAATAGTAATACAAATAATAAAACAACAACAATAATAATAATAATGATAATAACAATAGTAATATAAATAATAAAAAACAACAATAATAATAATAATGATGACAACAATAGTAATATAAATAATACAAAAACAATAATAATAATAATAATGATGATAACAATAGTAATGTAACTAATAAAAAACAACAACAATAATAGCAATGATGATAATAATAATTAAATAAATCAATATTAGACATCAGATAACAATTAAAGATCCAAAAGTTATAAATAGAATTATTTTTAATTTTTCTTCCTTCAAAGCAAATTGCAACGTCTTTATTTGATTAATCAACGTATCCTATGTAATGATCGTTTGTTTTATCATAATTATCGTTGTTAACATAATGATGATAATTCTATAACACTTATTAG
>JARUHE010324030.1:0-19616 GCA_031471125.1 Archaeomysis grebnitzkii | reverse complement strand
CTCTCTCTCGCTCTCTCTCTCTCTCTCTCTCTCTCTCTCTCTCTCTCTCTCTCTCTCTCTCTCTCTCTCTCTCTCTCAAATAATTACATTTTTATTGAAACACTTTATAACAACGCCATAAGATATCAATTATTTTCTCTAGCTGATAATGATTCGACTGATAATCATCCTGAAAAGAAACTTCTTAAGGATTCCTATCCTCCGAATTAGTTCGCTTATTATAATAAACGGTCAATCAAGACCACTATTTCCATAGTTTTATCTTCTATTTGAAATTTACCATTAAAATCATGTTTTCATTATGATTCGTTTTTCATTCTGTTATACCCGATTGTTAAAAAATAAGGTAATAATAAGAAATTCAGAATTTTCCATAAATTAACTAGTTTTTTATCTTCTATTTAATATTTATAATTAAAAAGTAAATATTTTAATATCATTTATATAACATGTACTGGCAAATATTTTCCCTGAAAAAACGTGAAATTTTAATATATTCATGAGTATTTCAATAAATTTGAGATTTTCTTACTTTAAGTGAAAAAACAACGAAACTCTTTTTGCTTTAATAATAATAAATGTTCAAGTTCAGTCAAAATATTCAAAATAAATAACCAACCCCAATCAATACACATGCCAATGATAAAACAAATATTTAAATTTCATGCTCTTCAAGATAAGGAAACATTTTAATGTAATATTTAAGTACAAGATAATAAGATAAAACGTTAATAAACATTTTATTCATAAACACAAACACACACACACACAAACAACAACAGCGTTTTACAGGTTTATAGTTTATTACTACCACTGCATCAACTGATATGTATAACGATTTATTTATGCCGGGGTAAGTTTAACAGGTGAATTTTTAAAAAATGGGTTGTAATGAACTTTTGTATAGCCTATGTGAAATTGCGAATGGGATATGCTTCTGTAGCATTAATATACCTTAACCACCCGGCTACTGTCACTTGGAGAACAATATTAGAACATTAATTCAACATAGAAATATAAAACTCAAAACTATTATAATTATATTTATATTGAGTAAGGTAGTGGAGGAAAGAACAAATTAAATTTACACACCAAACAAAACTATCATAGGCTTAAGTTCTTACACTTTTACTCACAAATATTAGTTTTCTTTCACTAGGTTTACCAACTCCTTATTAGGATAAATAATTTAGTGTAAAAAGCTATGTGATACCACAATGTGGTTGAAGTGTTAATTATTTTATTTTTAACACTAATAAAACACAATATTCAGAGTTTACAAACAACATAAATACATATTGAATACATTTATAAAACAAATGTAGATGTAAAATTACACTAATCCTGTCAATGTTAAGTAGAACTACTTCATAGAATTAGCAAAATAAAATAGAAAATGCAATAAAGGAGAAACTATTCTAAAGCTTTTAACAATCTTATATTGATACACATCTCTGTTTATTGCCACTTAAGTGATTTTTCTAATAAATACTTTTAAAGTAAATAGAAACAACCTTTAAATTATTTTATTATTGTTAAGAGAAACACACTTGTGAACTGAACTTATTTTATCGATGTGAAGTACAATGACATTTATGAAAATTCCACTCCGTTTTTACTTTTTTAATCTACTTCCGTTCCATTGTTATTAACATTGCATTTTTATTATTTTATTTCAACAATTCAACAATTTTCGTCTTCTGACAAATGGAAAAGTCAATAGAAAGCCAACAAGTTTTTTTGTTCCCATACATTGAACTCGATGAGGAGTTACATGTTCAAAATAATAAAAAATGTTCAGATGCTAGACTGCGTATAAAACTATTTTCAATAACTAATTATTCTATCATTCTAGGTCGAGGAACAACTTTTGAATTTCAACATTTGTTAATGTTATTTTGGTTGTTGGTACCCCAACATAGGACAACATTAAGGCTGTTATCAGTTAGTTAACCTAAATCATAGACATGTTTTAACCAATAATGAAAAAATTAATGTTATAAAACATAAGTTTCTATAGTAGCCTTAAAAACTTCAATAATTACTATTGGGGAAAATCTTCATAAATAATTTTTTTTAGTAGAATAACTTTTTAGTATAAATGGAAATATCCAAAAAAGGAAGAACAAATATTGATATCTAAATTTAAGTAAACACTTTTGACATTGGAATTCATTCTCTTATCTAAGCCTAATTAATTTCCTTTCGATAGACTTGTGCCAATGAGCAGTTTTTAACTGAAACAATATTTTGAGAAAAATTAATGAATACACTAAAGCTTGTAAGTTTATCGAAAATAAAAACTTTGGGTTTGCTTCATCTTATAAACTGTATACATGATCTGATTAATCAAACATTAAATTTATCAAAAGTTACAAATTTATGTACGTCAAAATAATTTTATTAAATACAATCATTTTTATTAACTTATGTATCCGTTTAGCAACATTTTATTTATTTGTTTGTTGAGCAAAAGCCCAATTTAAAGCAACTTCATTTTTAAGAAAAATCTTTTTGTGAAGCAAAAGAAAAGGAAAGCTGTTTAGATTTATGTTCTGATCCGCGTTGGCAAAGTTTTTCTCCTAAGTCCTTCCAATCCTCAATGATGGTTACTTAACTAGGCCTAAAAGATTTGAAAAACAAACAAAAAGAGACCTTACAGCAATGCATTTAAATAAATGTTTACATTCAACTGCTAATTATAAATGTCACAAAAACAATCATTTACGTGCATTAATAAATAATGAGCATTGATCCAATTAATTAAAAAAGATCAATTAAATAATAATAATGGAACGATGCACAACGTTAATGAATGAAAATATATTCAAATGGTTATTCAAGTCACTGTTAAGAACAAAACTTCTATAAATTTATAAATAAGTACAAATATGATATTTTAGCAATAATGAACCTTATATATGGGTTATTTAAGGGTAATTTTATGTTATCATTCCTCAATAATTTGTTGATATAGAGCCATTGGTCATCAAAACTACTATATATCATAAGTCAATATAGACCTTATTGTAAACACATATAAGACTGTATATTGCTTATCATAACGCATAGTAAGAGACCATTGACATAATAACCCTTATTTCCCAAGTACTTAAAGTCGAATTTCTAAGAGATTAATTGGGCAATTCAAATGCTATAGGATTTAACATATGTAGTATTTGAATTCATAAAATAAGACTATGTAGTAATGGGAGAAAAGCTTTTTCATAAATCTTGATATTTGGGTTCAAATGCCCTCAACATTTTAATGCTATTCAAAAAATGTTCTTCGCTCAGCTAAATAAGGAAATTTCGGTTGAAATGTAATTCTATACATGTTTTTTCTTCCAATTTTTACATTATTTTATAAATAGTACAACACATAGCCACACATAACTATAGCAAAATTAACTTGCATATTTGAAAAAATAAAGCTGGATCTTGGATGAAATAAAAATTACATTTTCTTTCAGAAAATTAAGCGATTCATTTCTCTAATTGAAGATAGTATCTTCAGCATTAGGAATACAAGAAAGAAACACGAGTGGTGTCAAGCACTCACCCAGTCTCTCGTGCTTGGTAAGCATATATCAAGGAAGGTTGTTGCCTTCTGTTTGTCGATTTGTTTTTATGAATGGACGAAAGCAGCAAGAAACGTGATCTTCCAATATGTCTAATCTTTCTTCATCTTTTTTTTTCTCAACTCACTTAGTTACTGAATGTGCAACGCGGTTCTTGCACTAGTAAGACTATTCACAGGGTTTTGGAGAGTACCATCGCGAATGTTGCCCAAATTCGTGATAAGGATTAACGACTTTATGATAAAAGTAAATTTAAATATGAAGTGACACGATAGAACAATTTTTCAGTAATAAAATGTCTAGATATCAATCGTAACTTTGCACTTTATTATCAATTAATTTCCTTTTTTATAAAATAGATTTTATATAAAATGATTAAATACTAAATAAAATTATGACTTAATCAAAATAATATTTTATGACATAATTAATTATATTTATTGCTTAATTTGAAGCATTAAAATCTATGAATATTAAGGTTCAACAATTTATTATAGCATGACTATTTTTCTTTAAAAATATTTATTGGCTTTATTATTTATAATATTGTTGTATCTATTTGTATTTCCTTGTTTTACTATTTTTAATACTTACCCAAAGTTACGTTGGTCTTCCTTTCCTTCTTCCTCCCGTCTTTATGTCCTTCCCCATTCATTTATATACTATGTCTCTTCATTCCTGTCATTACATGTTCGATATTATGACCGTGACCCTTATTTCTTGTCAGTATTTGTTCGATATTATGACGGTGACCCTTATTTCTTGTCAGTACTTGTTCGATATTATGACGGTGACCCTTATTTCTTGTCAGTACTTGTTCGATATTATGACCGTGACCCTTATTTCTTGTCAGTACTTGTTCGGACTAACTTATTCTTTCCACAATTAACATATTAACGTCTGTTACATTTCCTTTCAATTCGCTCTGCAATTAAAGTATCAATCACCTGCAATTGGTTCGGGGTTGAAATGATTAAAAAATCATGATATAAGCTAAATTTGAAGTACATTAATCATGGGTCTCGTTGAAATATAATTTAACTTTATTACAACAGATTAAAACTTTTTTTAAATTTCATTATATTCAGTATAAAAAAATGTTGCTATATTGTTCATGCCTGTATGTTACCATGGACTTTATTTGCTACAGACTGTATTGACGCCCCTCTTAATACACAACGTGTGTGAAGAGATTTGCATGAACACACTAATGATAAAAAAAAATCCTAACTTATGAGTAATACACAATATATAACTATAACAGACATAAAACAAACTTTCTTAAAAATAAATTATCGAGTACTTTTGTCTCCTGCAATGCTTTAATATTTAGAATAATTATAGAAGCAAAGTAGGTTTATGTTTTGTTTATCTTCATTAATTAAAGTTAATGCATATAGAATTGACAGTAGTAACACAGTATTACCCTGGAACAAACAATAGTAATAAAACAATAGTAGTAATAACAATAATAATAACATTTCCCTATTAATAATATTGTAATAAATGCATGAATAGAAACAAGAAGCTCTAAATTATAATTAAGAAATTTTCATTTAGAGAGAAATATTATAAAGACGTTTTGAATTATATCATTAAAAGAAATATTAATAATAATAATTGATGTTATTATTATTGTTAATGTTATTACATTAATATATTCTATAATAAGATTACATTTATTATCAGTGAATAATAGTTATAGAAAAATAATTTTGACATTTAATTACGTGACTAATAATTCATTAATTTATAGCTGTGTTAATATAGTATTAACATTTTATATTAATTAATGCCTTTATTATAAATGGATGAGTTATAATAATTGTTGTATTATTATTATTTTTATAATTGAATAATTTGATTTTTATTCATATTGTAAACAACAATTAGAAATAGAACAGTGTATAATTAATATCATATTTATATTTAAAAAAAAATAAAATTATTACATTAATAATAATAAGTTATGACATATGTTTACTTGTGGTTGCTATTAATCATTAAAAACTAGCTTTAGTTGTAAAATTTTTTTTTTATTTTTATTTTTTAAACCAAAACTAAAATAAAAAAACAAATTTTAAGCGCAAAAGAAACGAGACTTTGTTTTATCAGTCTGTGAAACTTGTTTTATCTTTAAGGCTCAGGCAAGATAACTTTTCACTTTTAAGAACCTTCAAAGTTATTTATTTTACAGTGACACAATTTTGTTTTAAGTTTTATAATTGTAATAATAAAATTTTAAATTATCGTAAAATAACGAACGCTTTAAAGAAGTTACTTATTGTATGATTAGCCTAAAGACAACATAATTTTAGAAATTTGTTATTGTTTGTGTGTTTGTATGTTTGTCAAATGTACTATGCATGCAGAGCATTAACATTAATTATGGCAGTAGTACCGTCATGCATTGAGGATCAATTTAATCAGGTTAACTTCATCATGCAACTATTTGTAATAGTTTGAATAAAGTTAATCTATGCATTACATGAAAACATTTTTAATCATGTTAAATATATTTATTAATATTATAATTTTTATTAAACAGTTTATTTGTAGTTAAATATTTTATTTTCAATTTTAAAAATAATGCTCACGCACAGATTTTTTTTATATAATGACGATTCAATATAGAAAATAAAACAAACTTTTTAATGTTAAAAAAATCTTTTTTTGTGAAAATTGAAAATAATAACAAAAAGTCGGCCAAAATTTTCATTTTAATCTTCAAATGAAAATTGAAAGCGAATTTATTGTAAATTCTTTCTGCAAAAAATATTCAAAATATCGAAGAGAATAAAATTTGCATTACAGATCAATCGAATAATCAGACGTACGAAAAAACTCGAAAATAAATAATGTTCTTTCTGTCGGTAAGTATTTTATGGTTGAAAATATTTGATAAAATATTTTTTTTTATTAATTGAAACGGGCAATTTTTTTTTAAATTAATTTGTGCTGTAGGCTGACTTATTGATGCCTTTCTAATCTACACATTTCTTTTTTGCTTATACTTAAACTAATTTGTGTGACATGTGTTTCTAGAATAATATAATAATGAAAGCTAATTAGTTTCTTCTGTTAGAACAAACCAAGTACAATTTTGAAATATTCCCTTTAATTAACTGTAATGCAAAGATTTTTTTTAATTATTTCAAAATGTTAAAAAATAATTTAGTTAATGTTCTGAAACAACAAATAATTATACAAAACCAAACAAAATGGCGTCCATAAAACTATACATAATTTATTTGGTTATTATGACATAATTGCATAAAAGGTACAATCCTAGACACACAATAAGGGTCATTTTCAAGGCACCTTCCATGTAATTTAATCCTTATGACAAAAACAAACATTAATGGGTTAAGCTGATGGAATAAAAAGCGGTTTTGTCACCGACGTTGACATCGGAGGAGCACCGAAGCGAACAATTGACAGAACATTCGAAGTATTTTTGTTGTCGTTGGACAGAGAATGAAGAGGCTCAACGTGGTAGGCGTCGTTGAATTCTTTGGGTTTAACGACGGAGTAAAAAGACGAGAATGTCTTCGAGGTTGTTTACATTTTGTCTTTGGTCGAGTTTAATCCGAATTTATGAAATGTTTGTCCTCTCTCAATGGAAATAAAAAAGCGACACTTGCAGCGGATATTTATTTTCATGGCGGGGGGATGAAAAAAAGAAAGATTTTCAAGTTTAATGTCTCTTCAATGTTTTCTTTTCATCGAAATACAAAGGACGAAATATAAATAAGTTATTCATTAATACAACAACAACATTTAAAAACATTTTATTGGCTCGATGCTAAAAACCTATTCACTCACGAGTTTCTGGTTTCAAAAGAAGTTATTTCATTTGCTTAAGTTTGCTTTTTAGCTAACAATTGTAACGAAACAATATAAAAGCAAACATGTACAAGGATGCCAACATGTGTGAACAATGATCCACATTTTTAATGTAAATTGACAACTATAGATTATTCATTTCTAAAATAATTAAAGAACAAAATGTTATTAAGCTGACAGGGAGACACACACGAACATTCTGAATCGGTATGGAAAAAACTAAACAATAAATTAAAAGTAAAGAATAAAACATGTTACAACGTTACAATGTAACAACGTTACAAAAATATAAAAGTAAAGAATAAAACATTCTAGCTAGTTAAGTAAATAGTAATTTGTTAGAAATATTTATAATAAGTCGTCTATGGAATGTTTGTTGACAAATATAACTTCGAAAACATTTTTGTTTGCCTTAAAAAGAAGGAAAATATATGTTCATCGCAAGAAAGTTAGGTTTGTACATAAGCATTGACAGTAAATTAGTTCTAAGCCAAAGCTTCAACTTCCATTTGAAATAGTTCTTTCACAAGAATAAAACTCTTTTCAAGAGAGTGCATCAATTAGAAAAAAATGTCAGCTACTGTTTCAACAAATAAGAAATTTAAAGTTGTCAACAAGCGTTTCTGTTTATTCGAACAGACAAACAAATAAACAAATAGAAAGAATGACAAACGCATTTCATTCTGTGTATTCAACATTCAAAGCCACAGCAAACAAAGTTTATGCGATACACAAACATTTATACAATGGGATTTAAACAAGAAATTCTACTAATTGCTTTGCTTGCTTTTTTTCTAAACAATGTATAGACAATTTAATTCTTTTTTCAAACACACAAAATTATTCCATTCACTCGAAAATGTTCAAACTGTACAGCTTTTCTAATTTGAATGCACGTTTTCAATGAATAAAAACATTCAATTTGAACACACCAAACAAATACCATTTGTAAATTATGTACGTGTGTGTTTATTTATATATATGTATATAAATATATGTTTCAATGTAAATAGTTAACCTATATATATATTTATATATATATGAATTGTATTTATTTCTAACCTAGATACACTTTCTGTAGATAAAACCTATAGGTTGGGCTGGGTTATTCATATATGTTGTACAAATAGTGATAAAACATAATTTGAATATTAACAGCACAAATCAATTAGAGATTTAAACAGATTATAATAAATATGGTGCAAAAGTTTTTCACACGTGGGCAAATTTAAATTTAAAGGAAACGTAACAACTTTTTTTAATATTCACAACTTCAATTTCATTTCAAGATATTCAAATGTATGAAAATGTAAAAAGTTGAAACTATTTATCATAAAAAAATATAATTGAATGGAAATATTTTTATTACACGATTAAATTATTTCGTGGGAAGAAAAAAAAAAAAAAACAGCTGTTGAACAAGGAAGTGGATTCGAAGGTGTTGAAATGACTTATTTATTGATTCACAAAAACCGGAACACAAACAAGCCGACCGCGACCAACACCACAAAGACACAAACATTTCAAACGTCCGAATAGTTTGGACAAGTTGGTTGAAATTGAAATTTCCTCAAAACATCAAATCTCAAAATTTGTTTTTGATGAGGGATGTTAAACTTAAGTTGGAAGATTAGAATTTGAAAAAAAGTGTGAGAGATAATAATTTTTTACACACACATATTTGAAATGACTAACACAATTAATAAACAATATGTATTAACTAATCAATATTAACAATAAGTAAACAAATACATATTCTACAACTCTTAATAAAATTGTTATTACTGTTTCAACAAAATCAAAATATTTCATTAATTAAAATAATTTATTACAAACCAAAGAACCAACTCGACCATAATGACAAAAAGTTTCACTTTTAATGAACGTGATTGAAAATCAGGAAAAAATGTCCCACTGAATGTAAGACCAAATTGACCGCAACTATTCGGAACTCCTTGACCAACTGACTCACATTTCGATCCTGGATTCGCTGGGATGGAAGATGTTTATTTTGGTCGACCCTCCAAAGCCTGAACAATATTTGCCTTAAGGACTAAAAAGCATCGAAGTTAGTGTTGAAAACAGCTCTTAAGGTACTCGCTTGTGGGTCACCAGGACATTTGTTTTGTGGACAATAGGATGAAGATTAACATTGGGATTATTTGGTTAAATACAATTGCCTTTCTCAAAGGAAACTGTGTTACTCATTTAGGTAACAAAAACACAAAAATTAAAATTAACATTCAATGATTGGTTTTAAGTTGATGGGAAAACTTATGTCGCTTATTTCTGTGTTTATAATTCAAATAAACATTAGTTTCTCAAACTAATACCACAATAAAAATATTTCCTTTATAATCTTTGAAATAAATTTCTGCATTGTAAAAAAAACTATTTCAATTAGAAAAAATGTGTAGATTTGCGTGGAATTTTCCTACGTTTAATTAGATAAAAACAACATTGGAAACATTTACAAAAAAAGGCAAAACAAATTACAATGTTAGGCACTAATAAACAAATAAAAATAAATTTTGTTTCAGATTTGTAAAAAAGTATTTTAAAAAAGATGAAAGGAGAATAAAAGCATTTGTGGAAAAAACCTCAAACATTGTTTGGAGGGGAGACGTATTTTTAAAGTTTTTTAATGATTTTTATCACATTTTGATATCGCTTTCTATGTTAAATTATTGACGTGAGATACAGTTGAAAAATACTTTCTTTTTCACCTCTGTAAAATTCTGCCTTGTTTTTTATTTTTATCGTCATTGTTTTTATTTTTGTAGCATTAACAGCACAAGTCAAATTTAAATTTTATGTTAATAATACATATATATAAGTACAACACACACACACCATTTGAAACCTGCAGATCATTCCCCAATTGTCTGGCAACATTCAAATGAAGGACTTGTGCTTCCGTAGAAATATTTGATCATGCGACAACGTTGGTAATAAATGACACCAAAAACCAGACCAATAAACCGCTGAATTTACGGCAACTGGGATCAATAAAGAATGTTTCTTCGTTACAGTTTGACCAACATCGCAAAATCATTTTTTATTTATTCAAAAATTGTGCTTCAATGGAGGCAAAAACGGTTCTTCAATATGAAGTAAATACTTCGAGAGTTTATTGTTGTTGTGAATATATATATATTATTTATATTTTTAGTTTAGTTTTTTAAAGGTTTACACTTATGCATGCAACAAGTTGTGTTTTTTCAATTATCCACACACTTGTATGGAATTAATTCTTTCTCTGTTGTATTGTAATATAAGTTTCAAATAATACTTGCTAGAATGTGTGTTCTGTGCCAAGGCATTTGATTTAATACTGTAAAATAATAAGGCATATCATCATTGTATTTTTGCCTGTGAATAATTCTAAACAAAAACTGTTTTATTTAAAAAAAACTTTCAAAAAACGTAACTGATCGATCATGATAATGCCTGAGGGAAAACAGAGATCATTAGAGAGATCACTGACCAGTGCCAATATATGACACTGCATCTAAATGAATGAAGAAAATGTTTATGTATGTTTTATTCGTGAGTCATAATGCAATATAAACATTTGTTAAGTCTATGCAGTTTATTTCTAAAAACAATGTGATAATTTATTGTAACACCTTATTACATACCAAATAATGTAAATACTAATTCTGAAATAATAGTAAGATCCACTGATCAACAATTATCACAACATAGTACTTATTTTGAATAACTAAAAATTCAGAACAATAACATTTTTACTGTAATCTATGCCACAAAATAAGACTTAATCCATAGAGGTCCGAGTAATTATTCTGACAAGGACTAAAGTACATTAAAAATAGAGTTGAAACCAACCAAAGGGTTAAACTATTCCAACTCAAAGGGTTAACTGACGTCATCACAGACTGTCACTTTTTTATTTGAGAATCAGAAATGTTGAAATAATTAATTTATTCAATCCTTTCCTCAGGAGAGTCGAGTTCCATTTTTGATGTTTCGTCGCACTGACACAAAATCAAAATCTGTCGACATTTGTTTTTAATTCGAATCTCAAGAAATAAAATAAAGTTCACAGAAATTGTTTTTATAAAATTCAAATTAACTTTCTCTCAAAAATTAATCTGAAGTAGAAAACATGAAATATTTTTATTTATTTTTAGTCAAGTGTATTTTTTCAAAGAGAGTTTTATTTCATTTTTTAGATGTTACAAAACTGTAAAAAAATGCATTGTATTTTCAAGGCTAAAACTTAAATGTTTTATGTATTACGTTCCAACATTATTTTATGTAATCCTATTAAGTGGAAGCTACTATTAAAACAGTTAACCCTTTAAGACTTGACTGGTGGGAACTTCAGTTCTTGGTGATTAAGGGTTGTTTCCAATGTTTACTTCACCACTCTTAGTCTTTTTAGGGACCAAAAACTGCCAATAGAAATATAATTTTGATCAGTTTATAGTTTTGTTTTCTAAAAATGAAAAAACTGAGAAGTTAAAATTCGAAGGTCAAACACAAGATGTTAAAGGCTGAAGAAGGAAGAAAGTTGATCTAAATTCCAAGGAGGAAAATATTTGAACACATAAAAGAAGTTTGGAAGAAAATTACAAATTTATTAACTTAATATTATTCAATTTCATTCAGAAAATTATATTAAAGTGTTTTTCATCGTTTTTTTTATTATTTCTGCTGTTTTGTTAAGTGTTTTTTTTTATATGATTACACCATCTAACTAGATAGAACAAAGTTGTCGTCCTTCATTTTATTACTTATAAATGTTATTGTTGTCGTCCCCGTTTCATAGGCCTACCAATTCACATAAAACCTCTTTAATATTTCATTACCCACAATAAAGATCATAAATCTAAGGACGATCCTTTATATTAAAACTGTGGGATTGGGAACATATGAAACGAGGGGACAAAAAGACCACTAAATAAATGGTAATGGAATATTTTTCGTTCATGATAAAACTTGGGCTTTCTTTAATAACTTTTCTCAATAATAGTTCTTGTATACTCGATTCTCTTATATAAAAAATAAAACTATTAAACAAAAAATGTATAGCATTTTATTCAACCACCAAACCATATATTATTTTGTATGTATGAAAGTGTTTTTGCTACCCAAAAAAATCTCCCAACCAACTTGATTCAATTTCCATCTTTCAATAAGCCATAATATTATAAACAAACGAGTGTAAACATGTGTTATGCTGAACAAAAAAGTTGTTTACTCAACTCAACTTAATCTAATAAAGTGTCAATATTTAATGAAAAATAAATAGGAATATTTTCCCAAATAACACATAATCTCGCTGTGGGTAATTGGAAAGGCTCATTAAAGCTGTGTAATGCGATTTAGTTTAATTCAAGAATGTATGTCATTGCTTTGTTCTTTCAACAATAAGTCATTCAAATACGTAAATTACATTTTGAAGGAATATTCACATTTTAATGAACATAATGATACATAAGTAAATAATTAATTAAGTTGGGCTCGGTTACAATTAAGAAAATTTGTATTCATGTTTAAAAGATATTAGTTTATGAAAAATAAACTCCATTATAATGTAAAAAATGTATTGAAAGTTTTAAATTAATTTTTATTGACTTTTATTGATAATACAAATGAAGTAAAAAATGTTCTAGCACAACAATATTACATCATTACTTTGTATATACCATAAAAACTACAAATTAGCTTCTGTAAACACATCCAAAAATTTACCTTTTTAACACTTTAACCGTTTCTTGTAGCACCGGTGATACATAAGTATAATGACTTACTCCATCTTATGTAACATCAGTGATACAAAAAAAAAGTTAGTTTATGATTTTGATACATTTATACAGGCAAATAGGCAATGGTGACCAAATCTGTTTCTTCCTCCACAGGAATCGAAGCATCTCGAGTGAAACGAAACCTAAACGACGAACGCGGATTATTTCACCAACTGTGTTACACGAGCACCACACAAAGGCCAATCGAGGTGGTTAACGACGACAGAGTTCTGGGTCAGTGGCGCTGGAGTCAGGAAGGGTTCGGACAACGAGGAGAGCGGCTCAGCCTCTCGCATGGCTCAATGACTTCCTCACTTCTGTCGACTCAAGTCATGACTCAGTCACCGACGCTAGACTAAAATAATAAAACTTTTTCCTAACTGACGTTTCATGCAATTTCTTTTGGAAAATCTCTCGCGAATAAACATTTGCAGTGTCTTGTGTTCATGATAATGACGTTGATAATTATATAAACAATAATTAAATTAATCAAAAATTAATAGTTAGGCAATAAAAAACATTTAATTTAAATATTTCGTATTTAAATTTCAAACACTTTCTTAATTTTGTTAAATACACAAATGAATTATTTTAATGATAAATAATCATTCATTTGAGCGTTATGAATTATTTATAAAAAGAAACATGTAAAATCATAATACTAACAGACAATAAAATGTTACACATAAAGAAGTACAACCTGAACACAAACGTAATGCATAATTAAAGGCAGTCGAGTATTGAATAATCACAATATAGTAAAAAAGAGCTTAATTAGAAATCGAACTGAAGTGCTCTTTAATTAATAGATAAATAACTTGTCAATTGGACCATGTAAAGATTTATTTTACACATGAATGAACAATCATGCTCTCGCATATTCCGTTACTCTGCAAAAGGATTTTTTCCTTCTTGCATTCAAGGAATTTTCTGCTAACCTTCCAGAAGCCAAAGGAGCTATTATTACAATCAATATTACTTTTATTATTATTTTAATATTTCTTATTAGTATTATAATTATTTCAAAAATACTATATCAACCCCCCCATGCATACAATACTCATATATGTATGTAACATTGGTGCCACAAATATCTGGCATTTCCCAAATAGAAAAATAAAAATAATGAAGTTATAAATTCTTATTTTTTGTTGTACATTTTATACTGCGGAAATATACCATTGATTTATACAGTATGGAATTTACAACAAAAAATAATAACTAATAACTTCATTATTCTCATTTTTCCATTTGAAAAATGCCAGATACTTGTGCCACCGATGGTATATATGATGTCCCATTATAGCATCAACCTATCGAATAATTTTTTAACACTTGCGTTCTCGTATCTCAACCTTAGATAGTTGGTCATATTTATTCAATGTATCACAACATGATATGTATCTATTACAATAAATTGGAATGAGTATTATTAAAAATAAAAGAATGCAAAATATTAAAAACAATACTAAATGTATAATTCAACAACAAACGAGATCGCTGCATTTTAATGAAAACCCCTAGCTAAGAAAAAATAGGTTCAATTTTGTTCTTGTTTAGTTAAAAAGTGACCCATGAAAACATTAAAATTTAGCAATAATGAATTCAACCACACGTAAAAAACAACATAGGCCTACCCATAGAATTTGTTAACCACATCCAATGGAATAATGGGCCATAGAATGTCCTCTGCATTCACTACTTCCGCTAGCTAGAAATTACTCTTGAATGGAAGCAAATAAATCCGATCAAAATGTCATGAACACGAACCAAATACAAGTTTTTGACGTCATTAGAAAAC
Source organism: Archaeomysis grebnitzkii (assembly GCA_031471125.1). Lineage (NCBI taxonomy): Eukaryota > Metazoa > Arthropoda > Malacostraca > Mysida > Mysidae > Archaeomysis > Archaeomysis grebnitzkii. The sequence continues at coordinate 4,614 of JARUHE010324030.1, read as the reverse complement.
TAAAATTTAGTTCCAACGTGTTTTCAGGAAGAATTTGTATCTCAAAATTTTACATGTTCTTTCTTATAAACTTTCTGAAGGTTAATTTCTTGGTCCAACTAAATTTTATATATTAAACATTTTCTGTTTAACTGCCATACAGTTACTTTTCTATTTCAGAAAAGATATAATGTATGGGTCGATGTAGAGGATGTGTTGGGCGAATAACAAAAAGGTAGACTGTAAATTATCCATCAAAAAGTATCAGATAAAAGGGGCGGATCTAAAGAGTTAAAAAAGACTAATAAGTTAGTAATCGCAGTAGGCAAATGTATAGGCATAATGTAGTGGACGGAGCTTAATGACGGTTTGATAAAACGTACAACATAAATATTCTCAGTCTCCATTGTGTTCTTAATAGAATGTTGTAAATAATAGACAATAATAAGAGAAATAATTTCATACATCACTGCTACAGTTATTAATTATAAGACATTTAAATACATTTATGTGAAATTGCTTACATATATTTTCTAAATTGAAGAAAAAAGATTAAATATAATAAAGTTATTATCAAAATATAATTGATTAGATGTAAAATAAATTGGTTCAATCATTCAATCCAGAACTAGTTTTGTTTTATTTGTGAAGATGTGGTTTTGTCAGAACAAACTGAACTCTAGATCTCAAACATTCCAATACTGAATAAAGAAAAAACTTAATAGCGAGATTAGCAGCAACAAATTCCAAATAAAAAAGGTAAAACCAACAACAGGGTTCATCGGCACTGGATAAATCTCAGCTTGTATGAGTTCAGTCAACCAACGAAATTCTTATAATAATAGAATTGTTGACAATGGCTCTTTTCCTCGCTCTCCCAGGTGTTAATAACAGCACAGCTCATGATCTGGGATTGTGCACAATAGGCCTAGGCAATCTTCAAGTACTATAGAATACAAGGAAAAGTTATCGAACGAAATAAAGCACTAGACACACAATGGACATATATGGTCTCTAATATGTGTACATACAATATAACAATGGCGAGAGATGAAAAACATAAAGGTTGGAAAAATCCAGGAAATATTAATACACTTCTAAAAAACAACTATATTCATACACTACAACTTATGTACATACACACATAAATATATATATATATACACACATATAAATATATATACATACACACACATAAATATATATTTACATTTTGCATACCGAAATACTAAATGTAAACATATTTATTTTCTACAACATTGTATTTTGGCTTCTTCAATGTATTAATTGTGGTTGAACCAATACTTTTACTTAATACATATTGGTGAGAAACTTTACTGTTTTACGGTTTTGACCAACTTATATTAAAATATTTGCTATTTTCGAAAAAATTATCAACGGAAAAACAAAATGATAATTATTATAATTAAATTTAAAATTATTTTTTTTTATAAAATTTAACCTTGTAAGGATCGAAAATGTATGTTACCTTAATGTCAACAGCACAATGTCTTTTATTATTTAGAGTAGCTCACATCTTATGTTGCATATGGTTATAAATGAAGATGTTAAGATATTTAGTTATTTGTATCAAGCATTTATATAAAAAAAATAATTGACTTCATTATTTCAAGAAGTGAGAATTTCAAAATTGGAATGGCTTTATGAAAAGGAGTCTTATAACGGTTATCCATATAATTAATATTGATTTTTTTTATTTACCAAGTTTTGAAGAGTGTATAAAAAGTATTATGAATATAAGGTGTAGTTGTATAGGGGTGATAAACAAAAAAAAATTTACCTGCAGGGAAAACTACGTAACTGAGCACACCTTGTGATAGAAAAAATCGAATTTTTTACCTGTATAAAATACCCTCGATTACAGAGACCATTGTGTTGGCTGTTAAAAAGGAGGACGTCTTTAGAAATCCTTTATGCAGTGGCTTGTGGGTATTAAAGTGGAATTAAATATCGATTAAATCTCGTGAAGCCCAAAAATGTTGACGCCATTCAACGTGTCATGATATGACGAGAGGACAGCATCGTTTACAAAGGCCAAGAAAAAAAACTGAAAACACGTCTTCATAAAAATGCAAATAGGTTTTAAAGCGTTTAATAACAATGAACTTTTTTGTTGTTTTCAATATATTAGTTTTTGAAATATTCAACGGCAATGATTCAACAAAATATACCAACCAATTTTGTTCTAACATAATTTGTCTTACAATAAATTTCAAACTTATAGTTTTTAATTAATTTCGGGATACTTTACTTTGAGTATAAAATTGTTAGTCCAACATTTTCATTCTTCTTAGGAAAAAGTTTTCCCAGACATGGGTCCTAATTGTATGTCAAAAGTTTTATTTTATAAACAAAACAAAAATACTAATTAATATTGAATTATAAAAGGGGGAATAACGACCACCTAAAATGGGAGTAATACACATTAGTAAACCGAGTTTTGTGAACACAAATTCCGGTTGCACATTCATTTATTTTGGCTCCCCTCCTGAGTGATCAAAAACCCAAAGCCTAATGGAAAAGAGATCTCCTTCAATAATTCAGTCGAGGGGACGTTTTTTTAAATAATTTCCATACACGTGGTTACGTCATTTTTATTGAGGTGTCACCGGACTCAACTTCGGTGTAGTCAAGATTTTTATTTAGTTTTCCCAGCAAATTAATGCTATGCAAATCCTCTCTAATGAATTTCTTATGCAAATGTTTACGCCTGAGAAATATATTTGTAATTTGTAATTAAAATTGTATTTACATCCTAACCAATTATTTGTACATTGATTATTGAAGAAGGATTGTGAATATTTAAACAGTTAAGCTGAGATTTAAGCTAAAATGTTATTTTCAATGCTGCACTATCACCCAAGAAACAACTTTCCTCGTCAACTGAAAAATGATTTTAAATATACAGTTTCAAATTATTCAATCAACTTTATAAATATAACAAAATGCACATATTTGATTATAAATGGAAGCAATGAAAAATAAAAAATAAAGTTTCCCTTCAATTTTGATATGGATCAAAAATAGCACAAGTGAGGCAAGCTCTATATTATTTGAATGTGGGTTACCTCACTTGTGCTATTGTGATATAAGACTAGATAGATTTCAATTTAATGTGTTTAAACGGTCAACAATATATTTCATTCATAAAAAGAGAAAAAATGTGAACACAAATATTAAGAGTAAAATTAATTTTATATTTTCTTACAAAATAAAAAAACTTTTAAGGTTTCATGGTGATATCAATACGAATATAATGGCATTATATATTTTGCGATTTACAAAAATGAAATGAAAACTTATTTAGAATTTTAAAACAAAACTTAAAAAATTTAAAAATGACCAAATTTTCTATGGTGAAATAACAGAATGTAATTGAATAAGCTTGTGATTGCAAGGGTCCATCTACAAATGATACACTTGAATAAATATTCAAACTGTTTTCACACCAAGTTTAAAAATGAATTTAGGCTATAAGGATTAGATACGAAATAAAAACATTACCATACACACTAATGTTAATATTAATATCAAATGTGAATTGGAGTAAAAAAACAATAACAATAAAAACAATGACAGAAGACTTAGCTAATCTTTTAATTGTATCATTGTGAATATTTGTTTTATAATTCAATCCAAGGAATTATCAAGTGGCAAAACGTACCTTATAACCGGTCATTATAACAATAGTAACTAATTCAAAACAATAACAATAGATATAATAGTATTTATTAAATGTTGTTGTTATTATTGTTAAGCAATAAACAATAGATACTTTATTTATTTAGTTAGTATACGTTATTATTATTATTGTTAAGCAATACAAAACAAATATTAATTAAACTTTTTGGTTTAAATTGCAGCTAAAACAAACAAGATAATTCTTTAAAACTTGATATGCTTATATTTTATTTTTATTTGCTGTTGATTTTCGTATAATATACAAATATAAATTTAACACTTCAAGTCAATTTTTGCGTTTATTAAACCCAATTGAAAAATCAAACTTAGTTTATGGTTGTTTGGGGGAAAACTGAAACTTTAAATTTCGATAATTTAACTTAAATTTTAAAGTTAGATAATATAAATTAAACATTTCAATGAAATTGTATTAATAATGAATTAAAACCTGGAAAAACAAAATGTTCATTAAAAACAAGATGCTCCAATAATAATTAAAAAAATAATTAAAATAACAATTAAAATAATAATTAAAAAATAATAAAAATAATAATTAAAAAATAAATAAAATATTAATTAAAAAATAAATAAAAATAATAATTAAAAAATAATTGAAATAATAATAATTAAAATATGACTCGACGTTTAGAAATCCTTTCCTCCGACCGAAAATTTTTCGCCACACGCGCATAAAATATATCCAATATTAATTCCTGTTAATCTCAAGGCTTGTGTGAAGAATTATGCCAAGAATAACAAAGATTAAGACCAAAAACCGTTTCTTAAGGCGGGATAAGACCGCGTAAGTAAATAATTATTATTATTATTTTAGAATAATTATTATTATGTTGAAAGAATTATTATTATTTTAGAATAATTATTATTATTATTTTAGAATAATTATTATTATTATTTTAGAATAATTATTATTAT
>JARUHE010324019.1:0-11261 GCA_031471125.1 Archaeomysis grebnitzkii | reverse complement strand
TATGTAGCATACACATCTATTTTTAAATGAATTTGTTTGTTAATTCAGCATAAAAAAGACAATGTACTCAAGTGTACACTGGATGTACACCTGAGTAGGTCAAATGTACTCAAAGGCCACTTTTACACTATGAAATTACACATGAAGGCCGAAATGTTGAAATATATATATATATATATACATATACATGTTTATATATATGTATATATAGATTTAATTAATATAATTGAAATCTCAGCCATCTTAGATGCCAAAGATTATTGAAGATTTGTTCTGATAAAAAAGATTTTCAGATAAGATATATTTTATTCAACTTTTCATTTTAACCATTTGCCAACCGATTTATTTCAAAAGTACAATTATTTTTTACTGGAGTATTCAATGTAGAATCAGGTTACAAAGATATTGTTTTGAACATATTATATTGTTTTGAACATAGTATATTGTTTTAATTCAGAATGATTATGTTAGCTATTGACGTTAACTATATTTTTGGAAAGTAACATACTTGACCTCACAGTACTTAAGGGGTTTATCATAATGCTGGTCAAATGGGTTTTAATTGTCCAAACATTGTTTCTTAATAGGAATATAATTTCAAACACTCATCCATCTATTCCTTGAGGGAATGTCCAAGGTTTTAATAAGGATCGTTTTCAATAGTAACTTCAGTGTAGTTTAGTCCTTATGGCGACAATCAGATAAATCTTAAAAGGTTAAATTATGAAAGGCACAAAACTTTTAAATATTAACTAAAGTACATTCACATTTATTTATCTCTGACAATGTATCATATGGATTGACAATAGCACAAATGAGGTAACCTAGATTGAAATAACTTAGAGCTTACCTCACTTGTGCTGGTTTTGATCCATATATCATATATATTTAATTATTAACTACGGAAAGAAATTTGAAAAACATAAAAACATAGAAAGTAGAGGAAGCTTAAGTAGCTTATACTGTTGACCGTGTCAAATAACAAAGTAACTAATTTAAAAAAAGAGGCATTTTTCATAATCTTTGTAATATATATAAATAAGAAAATAAATAGTAGAAAACAAATCAAATAATAGAATGATATGTTATGTCAATCTATGATAATTTTATTCCAATATAATGACAAAAATAATAGGAAAAGCAAATCAAAAAAATTAAAACTACTAAATTTTAGACAACCTATAAATGCTATCCTGTCAGAATTGATCCTTGCAGGATAGATAACTATTAATGCCCGCAAAGTCGTAAAAAAAAAATATATATAATATATGTTTGCATTATGTCTGTTTTATCGATTTAAAAAAAACAATAACTAAAAATACATTTTTGTTTCTATTATTATTATATTCACTATATAATAATATATTATCGTTATTACTATTATTGGTAATTTTAGGTAGTGGTCCATAATGCAACGACATCTTATAATTATACCTACGATAGTACATGAGTCTCGCAGAAACACATAGTTGTGCACTGTAAACAAAGGTTAGTAAATTTAACGATATCAATTTTGACTATCTTAGACATAAAAAGTTATTCAAATGTTTTCAGTATATATTCGATAGACGATATACAAGATAGCAAAGGACATCTTGGTATTCACAGCTTGGAAAATTTAATTTAATAAAAATAAATAATTGGAAAACTTAATAAATAAATTTGACGTGTCAAAACTAAACAATTTATTTAACCGTATGCCAACACGTGTATCACATGTTGTACACGAAGTCAAAGTATCAGGGTTCCTGAGATTATTCCTTTAAATATTCAAACAAGTAATGATTGGCAATTTATTGTTGGTATAATGATTGGCAATTTATTATTGGTATAATCATTGGTATGATTGGTATAACGATTGGCAATTTATTATTGGTATAAAAATTGTCTTCTTAACGAGTTGTTATTTACATATTTTGATGACGTCATAATTTGTTATCCAGTTGAAAATATTTGAGATATTTTTTTGTTTTGAAATAAAGAATAAAATTATTTGTTTTGTAATATTCTATTACTTAGCACTTTACAATTTGAATTGTACAATAATTATATTTCTCAATAAACTAACTTTAATAGAGACGATAAATGAATAGTTTTAAAATAAAATGACGTAATTTAAACAAACATTTTAGTTAATATTTAAAAAAAAGAGAAGTCAAGACTATGTTTTATCATACAATAAATTGAATAAACTCATATATTTGTAAGTGCTAACTAATGAAAGCTAAAAACATAATTAAAGTTGAATATATATTACACGCAGAGCATTAGTGCTTATGGTTTCTAAAGTGCTTGGTAAAAAGTAAAATTTGATTTTTTTTAAATGTGCATTACGTATATCTAAAAAGAATTGCAATGAAAAAAAAACCTGCTTGTTTTACAAATTTCATCAAAAATTACTTTGTTTAAATCCGTTTTTGTTTAATGTTTTGTCATAAATCAGATAATAGTCATACAAACACTCACATAAATGCCGTTTTCAAAATGAATCATTCACACGAAAGGTATATAGCATTTCTGGTAACAGTTAACATGTGTGTATTTTGTAAATAACACCATGAAAGTTATACTAATTGTTTAACCTGATTTTTTTTCATTTGATTTGTTATATAGTATTAACTTACATTTAATTTATATATAATATTGACTTAGTTGTTTCATTAACCAAATTTATACTTAACAACGCACAAAATAAAAATGTTGTGGTTATCTATAATTTTATATGACATTCATTTTCTATGATTCAAATCAGAGTAAACTGTCCAGGTGTTCTGTATTCCTCAGATACGAAATCCCTTTGAGTTATGAAACAGCCAATACTTTATAACTCAGGAGTTATATAATGTACCACAAGTGGATTTTTGCAGAGTTGTTTATAGGGCAACCTTACTCAAGCAGTCATTTCACTTGGATGTTGGACATTTTCCATTTATATTGTTTTTACAAACAAACTTTAAAACACAAAACCTCATAAAACCTACAACAACTATAATTTATAGGAATAGACACATCAACCTGGAGTTTTTATTGAATTTATTTTTAATTTCAACATGTTTGTGTTTCTATTTAATTTAATTTAATTTAATTTAATTTATTTTAATACCAACATGTTTGTATTTCTATTTATTATTATTATTATTATTATCATTGTTATTATTATTGTTATATTAATATTTATTTTAATTCCAACATGTTTGTATTTCTATTTATTATTATTATCATTGTTATTTTTATTGTTATTATTATTGTTATATTATTATTTATTTTAACTCCAACATGTTTATATTTCTATTTACTATTTGTTTGGTCGAATACTCATTCTAAAGTACACCTATTTACTACAAATTATTATAAAATACCCGATTAGATGGCTTTGGCTTAAGTTTAGCCTAAATCTTGTAGAATAAATCTTACATGTGCAATTCTAGATTAATGTGCCTTTGACTGTACACTGTTGGTGCACATGTGAATTTTGAAGAACAACAACGATCTACGATAGCTAATAAATCTGTAATTTAATTTTCCATATATGATGCATATCTAAATATGGATGCATATGCATATATATGATAAACATAATAAAATATATAAATTATATAAATCATATATATATTGTTCCATATTATGCTTATCATGCAAAGAAAACCTTATTCTCCTCAATAGATATTCAAAATATAAAACAATGTTACCCAATAAAAGTTGTTCTTTCAAATGCATATAAAATAAATCTACATTTTTACCCATGAAATTTTTAAGTTTTGGGAAACTTTTTATGAAAATATTGTAAAATATTATTAATCATATAACATATTAAATATTTATAGTGTTAAATTCTATTTTTGGTAAACATTGTTGTGAAATAATTTAAACAAAAAAGGTTAATTATTTAAAAAATGACAACATACTAATTTATAAAATAAAATTTGTGAAGTATTATTTTTTATCATGTTTTCTGTAAAATAAAATTATAATGTTCTTATGTTTTACAATAACCAAAAAACTATTTAAAATTGTACGCTTGCATATCATTTAGTTGTCTAGGACTCTTATTTCTATCGCGATAGTACCGTTGCAATCAAAGGATACCTTGGTTGTTGCATAAGATTTTGTTGTTCCGTAGTTTGAGGAGCGAAAACTGAATGACTTAAATTGGTGTAAATTTATTACAATTTAACAGTAGAATATCTCGTATCCGGACAGCGCCGGCGTTGCGGATGAATGGCAGTGCGGATAAATTTCATTCCTGAGCGGAGGTTTTCTATTGTACTAACAAAATTGTAAATTAAGTATTTGTTTCAATCGTGAATTGAATTTTTATAACTTGGGTCTGTTTTAAAATAATTTTACATCATTTAAGTATCTCAGAATTCAAGTGTTGACCCAACTTGAAAATATATAAGAGCAAAAGTGACCTACAACTTTTTTAAATAATTATATACCCCATATTTTGAAAAAAAAAAGTTTTTTAGTTTTTTTAGAAATAATTATATACCTCGTACAAGAATTATTGTTTTCAATAGTAACATTAATGTATTTTGGACCTTACAGTACCTATCATCCAAACGTTACATGTAGTTAACACCTTAACTGTTTCTTGTAACACCGGTGATACATAAATCTAATGACTTATTCCGTCTTAAGTAACACCAGTGATACAAATGTTTTTAATAAATTTATACAGGCAAATATTTGCTGGTATAAATGTATTAAAAACATAAACTAACTTGATTTTTACATAAGATGAAATAAGCTATTAGACTTATGTATCACCGGTGTTACATCAACCATTAACCGTGTGTATCCCCGGTGTTACATAAGCCATTAGATTTATGTATCATCGGTGTTACAACAAACGGTGAAAGTGTTAAAGTGAAAACTACATCATCTTATATGGAATCTGTATAAAAAATACATATTACATAACTTAATAGTTACTTAATATTAAGAAACTTAATTCACAAAACGGAAAAATAGTTTAAGGAATAATGAAAACTAAATAAATATCTTTCCCAAATAAGATGTGACATAATTTTAAAGGTTTATTGAAGGTTTTTAAAACAAATCATTTATTTATTTATTGCATTTCACATCGTTGGTCTTTTTTTTAATTTTTCTATGTTGGCACACTGCACAAAATTATATCAACGTAAATTCTTTGTTATATTGGCTCACTGCACAAAACATTACCAACGCAATCTTATATCATAAAAATAATTGAACTGGTTTTGTAAAAACAAATTGAAATTTAAAAACAATTTAGGTTTATAAATTTTCATAAAACTTATAACTACAAACAAAATGTATTTGTTTAAATTACTTCAACAATTTCTAATAATGAAATAATAAATAACTAATAAATAAATAATAAAAAAATAATAAAAAAATAATAAATAAATAAATAAATAAATAAACAAACAAAATAAATAAATAAATAAATAAATAAATAAATAAATAAATAAATAAATAAATAAGTAAATAAATAAATAAACATATAAGCCTAAATAAATAAATAAATTTATAAACATATTGGCCTAAGTAAATATATAAATATATAAACATATTGGCCTAAATAAATAAATAAATAAATATATAAATATATAGGCCTAAATAAATAAATAAATATATAAATATATAAACATATTGGCCTAAGTAAATAAATAAATATATAAACATATAGGCCTAAATAAATAAATAAATATATAAACATATAAACATATTGGCCTAAGTAAATATATAAACATATAAACATATAGGCCTAAATAAATATATAAATATATAAACATATTAGCCTAAATAAATAAATAAATAAATATATAAACATATAGGCCTAAATAAATAAATAAATAAATATATAAACATATAGGCCTAAATAAACAAATAAATAAATATATAAATATATTGGCCTAAGTAAATATATAAATATATAAACATATAAACATATTGGCCTAAGTAAATATATAAATATATAAAGATATAGGCCTAAATAAAAATAAACATATATAAACATATAGGCCTAAATAAATAAATAAATAAATATATAAACATATAGGCCTAAATAAATAAATAAATAAATATATAAACATATTGGCCTAAGTAAATACAAACATATATAAACATATAGGCCTAGATAAATAAATAAATATATAAACATATAAACATATTGGCCTAAGTAAATATATAAATATATAAACATATAAACATATTGGCCTAAGTAAATATATAAACAATTAGGCCTAGATAAATATAAACATATATTAACATATAGGCCTAAATAAATATAAACATATATAAACATATAGGCATAAATAAATAAATATATAAACATATAAACATATTGGCCCAAGTAAATATATAAATATATAAACATATAGGCCTAAATAAAAATAAACATATATAAACATATAGGCCTAAATAAATAAATAAATAAATATAAACATATAGGCCTAAATAAAGAAATATACAAAGATCAAATATACGGCAAATGCAACAGCTTGCACTCCAAGCGACTCCCGCGTTTCTAGATATATGAAGTGGAACCAATTTAGAATTAGGATCCCTTGCAACATGTTCTTGCTGTTGTTATTAATGTTGTTATTAATGTTATTAATGTTATTAATTGTTATTAATGTTATTGTTGTTATTGTTATTAATTGTTATTAATGCTATTTCGCGTACAAGTGACTTTGAATAGACATTATTCACCCGAATTATACAATAATTGAATAGAATTGAATTAAATGTGGTTCACCTTAGTAAATCCTTTATTGTATAGAGACAATAGAGTTAACTTTAATGTATTTACATTTATACGAAAGTCAATAATTTTTTCTTAACAGGTAAAAATATAAAATCGTAAAAATTATTTTCTTGATCAAAAGACAGAATTAAGTTTAAATAAAAAGTGAACATGTAACACACCAGGAACGCAAAGTTCCATCCAAGAAGAATGGATGCGCCATTTTTGTGACAAGACAGTGACCATGCATGCGCATGCGCGAACCCGTAAATAATGTTAAGATTAGTTTTAAATTTAAATTAATTTATGTCATTGTTGCGTCCAACACAACATTCGTAAATAGTTTTTATTTTTCATAAGAATATTTAAAATCCTCTCCAATTAATGGGATGGTTCAACCTGGTTGGCTTTGAATGCTAAGCTTATTCATGCTACAAGGAAACGTCGTACGTTATGTTGGCTTGGCGTACACATCAAAGTATGGGTAATAGTTAATATTCTTTAATGTGAAGCTAATGTTTGATGTATTTGAGTCGCTATATTCAATTACAAAATGTGTGAAAAATATATACAAAATATATACAAAATATATATACAAAATATATATTTTAATGCTTAGTTATTTGATATCAACAAACGAACTTGACAGCTCAAGTGTAAATAGATCAACCAACAATGGCACAAGTGAGGTAACTTACATAGAAATAACAGAGCGATTACCTCATTTGTGCAATGTCGATCCATTAATCTATTCATTTACTAGATGTAAAAAATAAATTTTATTAAATGAGAAGAATTTTTGTTTATTGCACGTGTGGAAAAAAATACTAATACTATTATTAAAAGTAATTATATTAATACTAATGTTGAAAGTAATCATATTAATAATAATAAAATAAATAATAGTACTAATATTAAAAGTAATCATATTAATAATAATAAAATAAATAATAGTACTAATGTTAAAAGTAATCATATTAATAATAATAAAATAAATAATAATACTAATTTTAAAAGTAATCATATTAATAATAGTAAAATAAATAATAATACTAATATTAAAAGTAATCATATTAATAATACTAAAATAAATATTATTAATACTAATATTAAAAATAATCATATTAATAATAATAAAATAAATAATAATACTAATATTAAAAATAATCATATTAATAATAATGAAATAAATAATAATACTAATATTAAAAATAATCATATTAATAATAATGAAATAAATAATAATACTAATATTAAAAGTAATTATATTAATAATAATGAAATAAATAATAATACTAATATTAAAAGTAATCATATTAATAATAACAAAGTAAATAATAATAGTAATATTTAAAGTAATAATAATAATAATAATAATAAAATAAATAATAATACTGATATTAAAAGTAATCATATTAGTAATATAACAATAATAAAATAAATACTAATACTAATATTGAAAGTAAACATCTTAATAATAATAAAATAAATAATAATACTGATATTAAAAGTAATCATATTAATAAGAATACAACAAATAATAATACTATAAATAATAATAATATAAATGATAGCAATAATGATGGTAATAGAAAAACTATTAATGATAATTTAAAAATAATGACATTAGTAATAATACTTTTGATAAACAAAAACAGTTGTCAAAAAAAATAATAAAAATAACAAAAAATAACAATAACAAAAATAATACCAAAACAACATTAACAAAAACAACAACAAAGACAACAATAACAAAAACAATATTAAAAACAACAAGAACAAAAACAATAATAAAAAAACAATAATAATAATAATAATAATAGAAACAACAATAACAAAAACAATAACAAAAACAACAATAATAATAATATTAGAAACAATAATAACAAAAACAACAATAACAAAAACAGTAATAAAAAAACAATAATAATAATAATAGAAACAACAATAAGAAAAACAATAATAAAAACAACAATAATAATAATATTAGAAACAACAATAACAAAAACAATAATAAAAACAACAATAAGAAAAACAATAATAAAAAACAATAATAATAATAATAATAATAGAAGCACAAATAACAAAAACAATAATGAAAACAACAATAACAAAAACAATAATAAAAAACAATAATAATAATAATAATAGAAACAACAATAACAAAAATAATAATAAAAAACAGTAATAACAAAAACAATAATAAAAACAACAATAATAATAATAATAATAGAAACAACAATAACAAAAATAATAATAGAAACAACAATAACAAAAACAAGAATAAAACATACAATAAAAAAAACAATAATGAAAACAACAATAACAAAAATAATAATAAAAACAGCAGAAACAAAAACAATAATGAAAACAAAAATAACAAAAACAATAACAAAAAATAACAACAATAGCAATAAAAAAATGTCATATGTATAGAAAATAAATTGCAAAAATTTCCGCAATTATCAAAATTAATTTTCAAATCTAATTAAAACCTTTAAAAATTTTGCGGTTTTACAGATCTTAAAAATTCTCATGTTTATTTTTTTAATTAGTATTTGACATTATCCGAGTTGTCATTATACGGATCGATAATAGCATAAGTGAGGCAGCCCACATTCAAATTACATAGAGCTTACCTCACTTGTGTTATTTGTCGTGCCATATATAGATCAACAACATCACAAGTGAGGCAGCCCACATTCAAATTACATAGAGCTTACCTCACTTGTGTTATTATAGATCCATATATAGATCAACAACATCACAAGTGAGGCAGCCCAAATTCAAATTACATAGAGCTTACCTCACTTGTGTTATTGTGGATCCATATATTATGAAATACTATTACTGCATGGGCTAGTAGAATATTAGGATGTTTAGAAATTAAATGAAAACTGCAATGGAGTTAACATTGAAGGGATTATTAAATATAAATTCAGGATTCTGAAACATGAATTTCATTTAGAATGTAATTTTAGTAAATTTAGTAAATTTGATATATTTTATAAATTTAAAAAAAACTTACTAAATTTAACAAATATATCAAATCTAATCAGATCAAATAGATTTAGTAAATATAGTAAACTTATTAAGTCCCCAAATATTAAAAAACTTAATCACGTCAGTAAGTTAAAAAAATCTAGTAAATAGAAGTTTTAATAAATTTAATAACTTAGTAAATACACTTCTTAAACATTACAAATGTAAATAATTTAATAAATTATAATAAATATTTAATAAATTATAATAAATATTTAATAAATTATAATAAATATTTAATAAATTATAATAAACATTTAGTAAATTATAATAAATATTTACCAAATTATAATAAATATTAATAAATTAAAATAAATATTTAGTAAATTATAAGAAATATTTAATAAATTATAATAAATATTAATAAATTAAAATAAATATTTAGTAAATTATAATAAATATTTAATAAATTATAATAAATATTAATAAATTAAAATAATTACTTCCTTGTTTAAAAAATTACTTTTGTTGGTTAAATATATTTGAAATGTTTTATTGAAATATTGATTAAATAATGAAAAGTTTCATTTCATTTTTTTATTTTAATATTTATTTACATTTTACTTTTTTATTTAAGAGATTTTTTAATTTTTATTCACTTTTTTGATATTAATACAATGATAACATGGAACAATAATAGCACAAGTGAGGTAACCAACATTCAAACAACATAGAGCTTACCTTACTTGTGCCAATGATAACTTTATGTTAAAACAGCTTAACTAACAACATTTATTTTGAAGACATGTAAGATTCTATAAAAAATAATGCCAACCATTATAAACTTGTTAAAGGGTTAAGATTATATTGAACAACAATAGCACAAGTGAAGTAACCTGCATTCAAATAACATTGAGCTTACCTCACTTGTGCTGTTTGTGATTCGTTTGTGAAAGTGATACTAAAAATATTAACTTGAAGCTACCATATATGGATGGAAATAGCACAAGTGAGGTAAGCTCTATGTTATTTGAATGTGGGTTACCTCACTTGTGCTATTGTCCATCCAATTATAGTAACAACTTGTTTGGTAGCAAAGGTATGTGGTACCCAAACTATGTGGTATGCAAATGTTATGGTAGCTGTATTTGGTTAAATAATCCCTTTTCAAATAAATATTGTAGTAGTGTTGGGTATATGGATGATACCATTACCTTATTACAGTTGTTACAAATGAGGTAACCCACAGTTGTTACGAATGAGGTAACCCACAGTTGTTACAAATGAGGTAACCCACATTCAAATAACTTCACTTCACTTCTGCTATTGTGACCCAAATATGGTAACTGTAAGTTGATATTTCACAAGCGGATGAAAAACATCAAATAATAGATAAATTCTACATAATTAGAATGTGAGTTACCTCACTTGTGCTATTGTAGATTCATTAGTAAACATAATTGAACTTTTCTTCTTTGTCAATCTTAATATATATCGCGCATTTTTATAAATATGTATACATAAATACACACACACACATATA
>JARUHE010324008.1:0-11261 GCA_031471125.1 Archaeomysis grebnitzkii | reverse complement strand
CTAATACATATTACCTAATACCTATTGTCTATTACCTATTGCCTAATACCTAATGCCTAATACATATTACCTAATACCTATTGTCTATTACCTATTGCCTAATACCTAATGCCTAATACATATTACCTAATACTTATTACCTATTGCCTAATACCTTATGCCTAATACCTTATGCCTAATACATATTACCTAATACCTATTGCCTAATACCTAATGCCTAATACGTATTACCTAATACCTATTGCCTATTACCTAATACATATTAACTATTATCCAATACTGAATGCGTCCTTCTGTGCATTTGCCAGAACCTTACACCAAAAGAACTCACCTCGAACAGCTCCTTGTTGTGGTCGATCATGGAGCGGACGACGTTGATGACGTCGATGCGTTCCTCAGCGTGCAGCGCCATCTCGGAGGTGGAGATGGGCGCCGCATCCGGTTTGTTTTGGCGCAGGATGTTGGGCGCGAAGAGGGTTGCGAGGTTCGAGCTGTCCATTTTGTTGCCCTGCTGCGTCTCACCTGAAACATAGATGGAAGATTGGTGCCAAGGCTGGAAATTGTTAATAAAATGACCAGTTTTATGGTACGCTGTTTACCATGTTTAGGTTATGGTACATAAAATTGTATTTTTGGTAACGTTACCAAAACTATTACCATGCATGCTTTTTTAAGGTTTTATAAAGTATATAGAAAAGTCAGGAATACAATAGAATGTTAGTACCATTGCCAAAAAGTAAAATATAATACATATGTCAACCTTGTCCATGTTCAAGGTTAGAACATGGTTTAGTATGGTATGAAATAAAAAAAGAGTATCTTACAGAATCAGATTGAGGTTTCCAGAAATATATTATCCGGCGAAGGAATTGGCAGTAAAGCTTTGACGGAATTTTGTATAATAACATTGTTGGTTTCATTACCACAAATATGGTAAATAAAACAAGGTATGATTCCATGTGCTAGTTTCGGTATTGCCTACAAATACATTTAATGCCATTGATGTTACTGTTAATCCAATTTTTTGGGAATATGAATTACAAACACCATTCACAATTTCCGTGAACATTCTCGCAAAAATTTAGGGCATTACATGTATTTGTGACTGAAGGTAAATATGTAGTCCATAACGATGTACTTCAACTATCTTTTTTAAAGATAGGGATTGTACAATTGGATAAGACTTCATTGATCATGTACTTTGAAGAACGAGCTTTAGTCACCCGAAGACTACAGTTAAATGTATTTCTTCCCGCAAACTTTAAGATTTTATAGTATTTAGTTCAACTATGGACTGAATCATACAAAACAAATAATAAAAATACATACAATGTTTAAAATTTTATATGCTCCAAATAAACAAATAAAAAATAATCGATGAATGATCTTTGTGATAAATAAATAATTAACTAATCAACAAAAATAGCGTAACAGTTCAAAGTAATTTAAGAGAGAAAGCGAATTTTCCAGACAGCAAAAATACCTGATTTTGATATGGTTTCGACAGCATGCTCCGCCACTGTAGTGAGGAAGTTCATCAGCGAGTGCAAGGTGTCTCTGTTGGCCGAAGGGAGCAGTTGAATGAGGTGTTGCAGCGCCTCGAACTGAAGCTTTCTATTTCGTATTTCTGGTGGACCAATTTATGAGCAATTAAAATAAGACAAAACTGCACTAAATTTATTAAGTAAGGAACTAACTAATAATAAATACAAACAGCTGAAATTAAAAAAATTCTCATGTGTGGAACAAATAAATAACAATTACAAACAATTAAACTAAGAAAAATTCTCAAGGAACAAATCAATAATAAATACAAACAACTAAAACAAAAAATTCTTCAGTAAAATACAAATAAATCATAATTACAAACAATTAAAACAAAAATATTTTTAAATAAAAAAGAAATAAATAATAATTATAAACAATTAAAATAACAAAATTTCTTAAATAAAAAATATAAATAATAATTACAAACAATCAAAATAAAAGAAAATTCTTAAGTAAAGAACAAATCAATAATAATTACAAACAATTACAATAAAAAAATCAATAAGGAACAAACAAATAAAAATTACAAACAACTAATACAAAAATATTTTGTAAGTGTGGATCAAATAAATAATAATTACAAACAATTAAACTAAGAAAATGTCTTTCGTAAAGAACAAATAAATAATAGTTGCAAACAATTAATTTAAGAAAACCTTCTGTAGAAATAACTAATCAATAATAATTACAAACAATTAAACTAAGAAAGTGTTTTCAAGTAAGAAACAAACAAATAATTGATAAAAACAACTAAACCAAAAAACAAATAAATAATAATTACAAACAAATAATTAAGATAAGAAAATTTATTAAGTGATGAACAAATAAATAATAATTATAAACATTTAAAATAAGACAAAACCAAAGGAATTTTTTTAAGTGATGGACAAATAAATAATAATTATAAACAATTAAAACAAGGCAAAACCGCAGGAAACTTTTAAATGATGATCAAATAACAAGCTACACAGGTGTTTGTATATTCGAAGTGTTTCTAAATTTGTGTAATTTTTGAACACAGTTCTATATATTAATATATTAACATTGCTCCTTTATTTATTTTGAATATAAATTTCTCTAAATCTTCATAGATACATCTTGATTAACCACGAATTTTATGAAAAATTGGCTAAGTCTAAAAACGTCTATTACTTAAAGAAATGTACTTTTTTTCAAAAAGTTCTTAAAATCTCAAATTTTTTCATTTGTTTTAAATAAGTTTTTTTTCTAAATTTTTCAAATAAAATTTCGGTTAACCATGAATTTAAATTTTCTTAGAAAATGTTTGATTTAATAAATAAATACTGATTTCATAAATCAGAATTGTAGAATGTTATGTTCTTTATTTTAATTAAAGCAAACATTTATGTAAAAAAAATTTTGATCATTTTGAAAAAAAAAATGTCAAAATTTATTTGGATTGCACAAATCATCCATCGCCCCAACATTCCCAACAACAATAACATAAACAATAAAATATCAGTTATAGAAATTTGTCTTTCAAACACAGCTTAATAATTATAAATAGTAAATATAACACAAAACCGCAGAAAATTTCTTAGGTAAGGAACAAATAAGTAATAATTATAAATAGTCAAATAAGACAGAGTTTTAAAACTTAAATATATAAGAAATACAAATTTTTTCATGGATTCATCTCTAAATGTTTTAAATATGCACACAGTGACTAACTTGAGTAAACCGGAATCCAGATGAACTACGATATTAGCCGAAGAAAGTAGATGTACATCATGTACTTGATATTACAGGAATGAAATTGATGACCAGCAAAACTGGATATCTTTGTTGCAACACAGGGTAGGAGACAATGACTTTGTAAAGGTGATGTAATGGATAAGGTGAACGAGTTTGAATACATCAACTCCGTACTACAGATTAGTGGAGAAAGAATGGGTGAAGGCCAAATAGAAGGTTCATGGATAGAGAGAAAATAGATAAACGAAAGATCTATGATGAAGTGCTATGGAAAAAAATATTCCTGTTAGATTCCTTAAGAAATAAGCTGAGCGAATAGAAATTTTATTTAAACTTCTTACAATGTATAATACGTGTGTTTGCATAATAAGACACTTGTATACTAATTTCATTTCATTCGTAGTGGTGAGCTGTTCTAGATTGTTGAGGATGAATATAGAAATGAAAAAAATCATACTTGTTTTCAATTTTGGCTTATTTTAATAAAGTTTTTTTTTGTAAGATATACATGTTTGTGTCAATTACTGCTGACTGAACAAAGTAGCATATGTAGTAAGTTGTAGTTTTCTTCAAAAAATGAATGTGGTATAGCTTTTGTGAGCTATGTCTTGACACATTATTCGGCCATGTTTTAGAGTATTGATGACTACTCTGGCTGTACTATTTTCAACACGTTGTACTTTTTGAGATTGGTACTCCTGAATGTTATGGTAAACGATATTACAATAGTGAGATTTGGATGTGATGAATGTGTGTTATAGTTTATCTATGTTACTCCTGATAAGATATGGTTTATTCGTTGTAATTATGTGATATTAAACTTATAGATGTGTCAAAGTAAAAATATAGTTTTTGAGACTTGGTGGTGAATGAACATTACTGAAGGGACATATTGTCAAAATTATATAATTTGTAACATTTCAATCTTGTACTGTTTAATGTACGATTGTGGTGCAATGGAAACTATTTATTTTATTGATGCAGTATTCTATGTATATGAAACTGAGTTTTGAAGGGAATGGTTACGTTTGGTTTCCCATGTCAATGCATCTGACTGCATGTGGATCTATGATAGTGAGATGAGCCTAATGTAATAGCGTCATTTCTGAATAATTAAAATGAATGAAGCAATTAAAAAAACCTTTAACTTCCTAAAGTAATTTTACAAAATTATTTGGATATCGTAACAGTTTTTGTAAAACTAAACTGTGTTGAATGAAAACAAAAAATTTGAAAAATATGTTTGGTAAGAAATTTGTCCACTGTTAGGCTTACCCATACCATACCGTTTATTATCATCAGTTGTAATTATTCTATATGATGCTTCTATAACATAATACAATTGTTTCTGAGATCTAAGAGCTTTTAAATGATAGTATGTAAGATGTATTGTCTTGGAAATAAGAAAATAGGAAACTATAAAATAAATGCAAACGAACGTATGATGTCTATCATGTGAATCATTTTTTCTGATTCATATTAATAATTATTTTTAAATGTAAAGCAAATATTGAAAAACAGAAGGAATGATTAATTTTGAAATACTTAATAATAATTGTTACATACTACAGGTAATTTATAATATTCAGAAAAATATTACCCCAAAAATACTCCATATGGCAAACAAATAATGTAAAGTAGTTGCAAAGGAAAGGAAAATGTAAAATTATATATTTGGTGAGCCTATCCTTGAAACAATTAGTGACAGTTAATATTATTTGATTTCAAAAATATATCTTAAAACAAATATTGGATGGAAGTATTCAGAACCTAAGCATTGTGATATTTGTTTACTTTGTGTATTAAGTAGAGGTTCGTATAATTCTCTCGTGAGCAATGGTTCTGGAAGATCTCTGAAGAATTCCTTCAAAAGCGTCGCAACATCGTGCGGACACATCTCTTCACTAAAATTTACTTCTCTGCCGCTGTCAAAATCTTCCCTTAGCTGAAAGAAAAATAAGTTCAAATACCTAACAAAATTGTATCATACACTGCAAGTTCATATAATATGAGTGGTGAACTAAAAATCAAACCGTGAATGACATAATTGATTTTGTAGCGTATCTCTTTCTATATGGAGTTACCAGAACAACTCGGGCTTAATCAGATACTCTGAAGAATTCATTCAGGTCTGAAAGGATCTTGTTATTTAATAATGACTGCTTTCGCTGTCCAATCTAATGGACCTTGGATCGATCTGGATCGATGGGAATTATCTGAAATCGAGAGAATTAAGCGTAGCTGCCGGATGTATTTTGAGATCGTTTTGTTTTCATATCGTTTGGTTTTACAAAAAATATTAACATACAAATATATTTAACTTTTAACATTTGTAAAACTAATTTAATTCGACGAAATGAATAAAACATGGTTTCTAACATAGATTCGTTTTATATTATCATATTATTGAATTGATAGTATATTAGGATAGTGTGTGATGTTTTTTTAATATAGCTTTAGCTAGTAATTGAAATAAAAATAAATGATTAAGTTTTGTAAAATTAATTTTTGTTTTGAAAATTAGATAAGTTTAATTTAAAAAAAAATCATTTTAATCATTCAAGTTGAACTAAATAATTTTAACAGGCTTTTGTTTTTACAAATTAATTTTACAAAACATTAAAACCAGTAAAATTTGTTCATATCTTATGATTTTCTGTAAAACTAACTGATATAAAAACAAACAACTCGAAAATACATCTGGCAATGACACCGTTAACACTCATTAGATTAAACAGTGAATGTAACCAACACGCGATGACAGAATATTGAAAACAATAACAGAAGGTTAAACATTGTTCACGTATATAAATTGCAAATATCAATGAACGTTCTACATAGATAATATTATATTCAGGATAACAATGAACCAGTCATTTCTTATCCATGACTTAATTCGTCATCTTGGTTTTGCATGTCTTAGTACAGCCGTTGATTAAATATGTATAGATCCACAACTCAATGCTATAAGTTTGGACCCAGTCTTTCAAATTATGTCCCGTAGAAGCAAATGTAGATCATCTGTTATTTGCAGACCTATAAATCAAATTCAAATTAAGACAATATTTTGTAATGAAGTATGTTCAATATTGTAAACCAAACGTTTATACGTGATTATATAGAAGTTTTATACAAAAATTAACATTTGAAATATAATTATTAAATGATTTAATAAAGGAAAAACTCCTCACAAAACAAAAGTAAAATATATTGAAATCACATCGATACATAATGTGAATCTATTTATATTAAAGTATCTGGCATGGTTTTGGTGGAGATATCTTGCAACTCTCGGTTCATAATTCGTCATTGAGTATCTATGATTCTTTAATCTATGGTACAACCCTAAGCTAACCTTCTTTCACAAAGAGGCTGGTAACCCTTAATGAACTATACTCATATTGACAATACTTCTCAATTCATTTACCAGTCCATCTTAATTGTTGGTGTTCTTTCTGACCATAAAATCTAAGATGGAAACTAGTTGAAACTTTTCTTATATCTTGATTTCATTGTCCATCTCTTCTTGACATACATTTAATCAATCTCAGAGATAAGAATTGTGTATTTAATCCATAACTTAGAAAGTATATAATATGACACGTTTTAGATCATATAATAAATAGCACTTTCAGACTTATATTGAATTTACATGGTTATGAAAAAATGCTTTTTTTAGGTTTTGAAAAAAACTTACTTCCAAATATTAAAATCATTGTTTGTAATTGTAACCTAGTTATGTCTACTCTTTTCATTAGTGAATTATATAAATTTTTCCTTACATAGCTTTATTTGTTAATTTATTTAAAAAGAAGCTCCAAAAGAAAATAATAAAAAAAAGTGTAGCAATATTAGAAAAACGCGCCAATCTAAGATTACGTACACAAAATTGATAGAAGTTGTATTATTTACTTTAAATGGTAACTAAAGAAAAATAAAAACAAAAATATACTAATAATGATTTAGGTATATTCATGTGACTTACAATAACATACCGTTATATATTTCATCAGAACATTTAACATATTTGGTTATTAATAACTCTATTAAAATATTTTTAGAATTTGAATGTGATATTTATCTTCATTCTACAAATTCCTCCTAAATATTTTCTTGATATAAAATTAGAAACAATTTATTTTTATTACAAAACGAAAAGAAAAAAGTTGAAAGAATGAGCAAAAAATGTCCGTGACGTCACTTAACTCATGTGGCAAACAATTCATAGAAAAAATATGACGTCACAAAATCAAGACAATCATGGCCAAAGTGTACAAAGACAAAAGAAAAGTTAGATAAATATTTGTCTTTAACTTTTCTGTTCGATCACAGAGTCGTAAGTTAAATTGATTTTGGTTCTTATGATAAAACAATGCAATGTATTCACCCAAAAAATACAATTTATGTATTTTTACATTTGAAGGTGTGTGTGTGTATTTGTTTGTGTGTGTGTGTATGTGTTTGTGTGTGTGTGTGCGTCCGTGCTTATGTCTGCGCATGTGCATGACTGTGTTTGCGTATACATGAATGTTTGTAATTCTTTGTATAAACACATGAACAAAAGAGATGTACAAATTTGATCTATTTTTAACTTCAATAAAACATTCAGCCCGAAACATGACAATTAAAATATTGAATAATTAAATATTGATCAAAAGAATCACGAGCGAATGTTTTGTTTTCATTGATATTGTCCAAAAATAATTGTAGCAAACGTAGGTAATTGGCAACTTTCCCTGAAGCTAGTTTAGTTGGAGATAATTATTGGCTCTAGAACCTAGAAGATCAACTTATTCCTAGTTAAACTAATTTTCAATGAAAAAACAATAGCAACTAAGTTTTCTAACTTGCATATTCTTTAAAGTATAACTATTGGTTATTTTTATATTAGTTTATATTGTGATCATTATAAGTGTAGTACATACGTCATAAGCACGTGCTAAGCTATATATAACGTTATTAATAAATATACACTTATATGTATAATTCGGTAATAAGTTATACTCAAAAACACAAGACATGTGAAATAAAAATATTTTGCAAGCTATACTTGAACCAACCTCCACTTCAAGACAGGTGCACAACTCCAGAAGTATAAACATAAGACTCATGAGAGTTGGTAAATCATACTGAACGGCAGAACATTCAGCTTTGTATTAGTTTGCATACATAAATCAGACATTTATGAAAATTTGAATACTTCTCAATGTTGATGTTCGACATAACGTGTTTGTAATGTGTACAATACAATCATTAAATAATTGCTTAACTAATTAGCAAAAGTTGTAAAACTTTGCACAAAAAATCATATGTAATAAAATTGATGGAATGTATACACAACTTCGTACCATACAATAAACTTTAATTTTATTGATCATATTTGTTTTATTTTCATTTTATTTGGATAAATATACATAGAAAATATATCTCGGAAGTAGTTCTTTATTATGCGTGAGATGTTGTTTAAATGTGTGATCTTACATAGACATTATAAAATATTTCAGCAATCCTTGTTGAACGGAATTACGAGTGGGGTTGGTTGGGCCTTGTATTTATAAATAGATGTATTTGTATGTAAATATTTATGTATTATTGTTGTAAGGTGGGTTTCATTTTATGAACTACAACCTCGTCATTATTAATAAAAGTATTTTAGACTTTATGGTAGTTTGACTGACCTGTCGAACTCTCTTCTTGGACGTGGATACTCTGAAAATGCCTAGCGTGTGCAAGCCGCTGTTTAGCAGATGGCTGAAGCAGGTGGAAACCAAAGCAGGCACTTGGGAGGTGGTCTGGGTGTTCAGTAAATGGTCCTGAGAAGATGAACTCAGTGCCAGGTCAGCGCTGGCCAAACTTGGTCGCTTTCTGTCAAGATTTAGGCTTTCTAATGATCCTGTCGTGGACTGAAAAGTACAAAATGAATTGAGAAATACTCCAACGTTAAATTTATTAATATACATATGGTTCTTAAGAACAATTAAGATTCGTCCAAAAGTAAATGATCAGTCATATATGGATAAACCAAACACATTTATTTTGATTTAGTTTAAATAAGCATTTTTCTGGGAGTAGATAGGTTTGACCATTACAAAAAAATACTTACTTGTCGCTCCCAGCTCTACTTCTCCAGAGGAAATACATAGACCTCTGCTGGGGACATTTGGGACATGAAAAGGTGAGGTGTTCTGTAGAATGTAAATGTAGTTGGCAGAGTGGTGAGATTTTTTGTCCAGTCTGTGTCGATATATGTTTATGTCACATCTTAGTCTGGTTAGATAATCTCAAGTGTTCCAGAAGAGTTTGCTTTCAGAAGAATATTGTTTTTGTTTAATTGTGTTCTGTACTCTGCTTGTCTTTTTGTATGTGACTATCTTTTAATTTGTATGTGACTATCTTTTAATGTGTTTGTGAATATTGACTAACTGGGAAAGTTGAGGTGGGGAATGTTGTTAAGCAAGCGCGAGTAGCACTTGTATGGAATATTATTTTTCTCTCTGGTTTGGGTTAATATTGATGTTCGTTAAACCTTATTCATTCGATGAAATCAGTTCAATTAACTGAACACAATAGCCTCCTCCACACCTACCTGCTTAAC
The DNA here is from genome assembly GCA_031471125.1 of Archaeomysis grebnitzkii. Taxonomy (NCBI): domain Eukaryota; kingdom Metazoa; phylum Arthropoda; class Malacostraca; order Mysida; family Mysidae; genus Archaeomysis; species Archaeomysis grebnitzkii. Next base: position 1,402 of record JARUHE010324008.1, on the reverse strand, counting down.
CCCCTCGATGAGTGAGCTGAAGGACGCGTGTGAGCCGCCGTGCGACGACTTCCGGCTGCTGCAATCACCCTCTTCTGACGCCGCTGTCGCTGCCGCCGCAGCAGCTGCGCGCGCAATTTTCTCTGCTGCATCTTTGCCGCGCGCCCGCTCGTTCTCCAGGCACTTGGTCAGAGATAAACCAAAGACTAAGCCGCTGCCTTCTGGGAAAGGTAGATTGTAATTAATTTAATTATTTTTAATAGTTGATTATGATTAATAATTAATAATTTAACAGTCAATCAATTATGATAAATTTTGGAGCAATTATGCAGTATTTCTTTTATAAATTTAATAATTTATTACAATTTTTGAAAATAGATTTGTGACAATTAATTGAGTTTTATTTTTAATACGGATGATATCAAATTTTATTTTATTCCAAAAAATTTGATAGTAATAGGAATTTTTAATGAACTATGATTACTACTTTCATTGTATCGAAGTAAAATATACTTTGTTTGAAAACTTTTTGTCGAGATCTTTATTTAATAAACGTGCGCTATATATATAAGCTTTAATTAAAGCAATTCAAATATCTAAAAACTTCAATAGCAAGCAACAAAATATTTTATCCAATTTTTACATTTGTCTTAATATTTATATAGAAGTAAATACTTCTCTATTGTTGGTTTTATGGAATATTGGGTTAAAGTCCGGTACTGCAACCATGTGATCTTCAGCACCAACATGTTATGTAATTGATACCTCCCGTGTTCATCACAAGAGACCACAGGATTGCGGTTACCAATTCACGCTATTGTACAATGACGGGCACAATTACGAAATTTACCCTATTTGTGGTAACATACTAAATATATTAACAAACAAGAATATGTTACGATTTGTTGATCAATGTTTTGGCATTGATACCATAAATACGTTAAATAAATTAAGGTGTGATACTATATGCCACGTTGGACACTTCATAAATAAATAAATATTTTAATTAATTAATAAACAAATAAATAAATAAACAAATTAAGGTGTGATCCCATATGCGACGTTGGCCACTACAAAACTACATAAATAAATAAATAAATTAATAAACAAATAAATAATCAATTTTGGTGTGATACTATATGTCACGTTGGCTACTACATAAATAAATTAATTAATTAATAAACAAATAAATAAATAAACAATTTAAGGTGTGATACTATATGCCGCATTGGCCCCTACAAAACTACATAAATAAATACATAAATAAAAAAAATTAAGGTGTGATACTATATAGCGCGTTGGCCACTACAAAACTACATAAATAAATAAATAAATGAATAAATGATTAAATGAATAAATGAATAAATGAATAAATGAATAAATGAATAAATGAATAAATGAATAAATGAATAAATGAATAAAT
>JARUHE010323997.1:0-11261 GCA_031471125.1 Archaeomysis grebnitzkii | reverse complement strand
CCAGCAATAAGAGCTTCACTTTTTGCTATCGGTTTTGATTCTTTTGGTACGATTTGGTAATTTGCAACGGTGGTGCTAAATTCCCCCATATTTTCAGGATTTTTTTAATAAATCCCCCATTCCCCCAAACACTGTCCGTTTCCCCTAAAAATGGGGGAATTCCCCCACGTTTGGCAGCACTGCCCACAACCAGTTTGTCTGATCGTCACCCACTGAAATAAAAAAATTGAACCTCGTGACAGATTGCAAGACAAGAGAACAAGCTTGACTGAAGAGCGATTTTAAAAGAGTAAGGTGCCCCTCAAATTCGAGCCTTAGATCATGGATACGTGGGGAAAGGATACCGATCGCGCCCGAAAGTCAACTAGTTCATTACCTCCAATTCCGAATGTGATGGAACCCACTGGATCACCACACTGCAGTCTCCGGTAAAAAAGGTCAGTCATAATATTTCTAACTTAAGAGAACAGAAAGCGGTGGGAAGACATAAAATATGACCCTATTAACCTGATTGCCGAGAGTGAATCCGAAAAAATCACAACACTTGTGAAGACTAGATATTGAGAAATATACAGAAGACATTGACAAATGGCAACTAGTTCAGCCACAAGAACTGCGTGCTCATACCTGAGCCTAGCCCTGCAAACATTGTTGAGCCAAAAAGTGTATTTTTTTGAATGATTTGGAACGAATGTGCAATCATTAAAGTAAATTGTTTGTTATAACTCAAACAGTATAGTTCTAATGTAAAAAATATATATTCTTTTTAAATATATTGATTATATATGGATCAGACCAAATTAGGATGATTAGGAGCGAAACAAAGTATAATGTAAGAATTGTACAAAAAGTATACGATTCTTACGTTTTTTCTTGTCATTTAAAAAAATCATATATGTACTCTACAATTAAAGGATACTTCCTAATGGATCAAGAAATACGAAATCAGTGTCATCTCTGCTTTGGAAATGTGCATAAATCATATTTAGAATAGTAAATTTTGGACCGTAGACTGTACATTTTTTGACAAGAAAATGAATAGAAAAAAGGTACATTTTCTATTTATTGTACTTTTGTCGTACATCATTTTGGCGCGATTTTTGTAATTATAGCGCCATTATAACCATAGCACCATAAGGATAACTGCATTCATACATTATTAGCTATTATAATTTATCCAAGTTATATAAATTAGGGTATTTGACAAATTAAGTCTAGCTACATGAATTCTATTTAATTAGTATACTATATATAGTTATCATGGCCGTTGTGTATGACAATTTTAAAATGCATTTTTTGATCATCTGTGCGCCAGCCGTCTCATATGCTTGAAGCATGTTCACAATTCTTCCCTTGTACACATCGGCTTTTGTGTTCCCCAAGAAGCCTGTTACAACTGACTTAAAACTAGTCCAAGCTTTTCTTGCATGTGGTGTTAATGCTTCAGTAAAACCGGCATCTGAAATAAGCTCACGAATCTGTGGTCCAACAAATAATGCGGCTTTCATTTTAGCTTTAATTACAGAAGGGAATTTGTGGGACAGGTACTCAAACCTTTCTTCATCTTTCGGAAGGGCTTTTAAAAAAAATTTCATTAATCCCAGCTTTATGTGAAGTGGAAGTAAAGGCACTTTCTCGGCTTGTACAAGTGGTTGCGTTTTGATGTTATGCCGGCCAGGCACAATGCAATGAAGACATTGTTGGCACTTCTATCCTTTCCAACTTGCACATTAATAAGCCCCACCCACGAGTATTTTATACGTCAAAGCTAATGATCAAAGCGGATGGATTTTTATTTGTTTTTATATTTGATTATAGCTTTTTTATTATTATTTGGTCAAAAGTGAGTGAACTTAAACTAAAAATCGTTTATTTTAGGTAAATGACAAAACGTTAATTTATTGTTTATTCTTATTTAACGTTTATAGATAATATTACCAGGATAAAAATCAAACATGACTTTGTCAATCAACAGATTAATAAGGACTAACAAAACTTATAGACTCGCATCCATAATACAAACTTACATCTGATTGGTCCAAAATGAAATTAACATATAAAACAATTCCTGATTGCCCGTGACTGCCGTGACGTCAACATAACCCACTTTTCAAGTTGCCAACACTGTCTTTAGTACAGTGTGGGCCAGGTACAAATTCCGTCCGTTTTAGCCATTGCACTTAACGGTAGTGTATGGAATCTGCACTGCTATCCCACAAGTATAAAACGCATGGATGTTTATGTAGCCTCCCTGCAGCCCTAACAAAATACTTAGAACAAAAGATTTTTCTGTGATAACCTTGAGCACAGCAATTGTACAGATTCTTTTGACAGGCCAAGATCTCGAACAAGGTCATCTATCTCATTTTGGTTAAATAACTTGAACTGCTATGGTTCTCAGGACGTATTGGTACTGGGACGTCATCACTGTGTGGTACAGGTCGCATAGCTGATGGAATGTTAGGAATTTCAATGTGTTTCTTGCTTTTAGCATTCTTCCCCAACAGTTTACTATACAAAAATTGCAGTCATCATAGTGATTTGTTAGTTCCCGCCAAACCATTGGTGTACTAAATGGCATTGAAGTACGTTTCCCTTTAATCCATTGGCTTAACACACAAATAAAATTCATACAAGCAATGTGAGGAGCCCATGGCTTGTCTTGATCACCTAGTTCAATGGCAAAGTAGGCACGATACAAACGTTTTATTGAAGATGTGATGGTACGCTTCCGTTTTGAGGTTGTATAGTTTCCGCATATGTAGCAGAATGAGTCAGGATGGTTCTTGTAAGTCTGCTACATCCTTCAGTTAATCTGCAACAAAATAAATATACGTAAGACACAGTCAATGATCACATGCGGATATTACACAGTAATAACATTATCGACATAGCTGCCTATGAACCTATCCCTATAACACTATAACTAGAACGTTAGGAGCAAAACGAATACTACCACAGTGTTCAGCACGCAAAATTGAACTAGAAAATTATATTTTCATTTATGTTAAATTTGTGATACAGCCCAGTGTTATTTATAAAATTATATTTTATAATGTTTTCTTTATTTAATTACCTTTTTAAAATCCTTATAAAAATAAACAACAACGAATTATTTTATTCATCAAATTATTTATTTGATTAAATTGCTCATAATTATAATTAATAATTGGTTATTTATTCAAGTTCTATTTTATATTATTTTTTATGTATTTATTTATGTAAGTTTCTTATAAATATGAATAATAAATTTTCTTTATTTTAATACTTCTTTAAATTCCTTGTAAAAGTAAACAATAATGAATTCATTAAATTATATTTCATAACATTTGTTTATTTATTTATGTAATTTTTTAAAATATAAATAATAAATATAAATCAATTACTCATCAACATACATTAAACAAAATTTATGTTTTTCAATTTGATAACCAAACGTCTAATTTTTGAAAACCTGTTTTAATGAAATTGAAATTATAATAAGAACAAATTTAAATATTATAATAATCCATATGAAATCTTTTAAATCTTCCGTTATTTTAAATAAAACAATTTCAGACATAAGCACAACGCTATCAGAATAATAAAGACATACAACGAAATACAAGTTGTAATACAAATATTTAGATATTTAAGTGCAATACAAATATTTAGGAATTTAACTGTAATACAAATACTTAGATATTTAAGTGGTTTTCCTCGTTATTAATTATAATTAAACCAATTCTTATTTTTCTATTTGATAAATGTCAGATACTTGTACCACTGATGGTATATCAGGGGCGTGTGGTACTCTTTTTTGCTGGGGAAGCAGTGACCAAACCTTTATAGCATATGAATAAATGAATATTTGAATCAATTTGACCTTTAAATTATATACCATGTAGCTATTTGTAAATGAAAGAAAAGAAAATTAGTTACACAATTACTGGAATGTTAATTGATTCCTTCGATCTTTTTTTCTTGTTGTTTAGGACATCATTATAGAAGGAATTGTTTTTAATTTTTTAAACCTGCTTTTTAAAATGGAATTAGAGCTAAACTGCTTAATCTTCCTTTCCTTGTGAATTTCTTGTGTTGTTATGAACTTCTCAAGTATGAGTACGAACGCAACACTTGTTGTTCGTATTGTTAACGTCAACTCACAAAGTTTCGTTATCTGAGAAAGATCTTCATCTATGCAGATAGCTATGCATATGTATGGCCTTCCGATTCCTATTTACTTGAATTATCACTTATGTTTCGGAACAAATCAGCAAGCTGCTCATGATACTCAAGATCTATTTCTACCAACGAATGAATGATTCAAGGTCCAGCGAGTAGATGCTACTTTAGTAAAATGAATTTTAAATTCAGTATTCCATCTTATGTAACACCAATGCTACAAATTAAGTTATTTTATGTGTTTAATATATTTATACGGTTACAAGAAATGGTTAAAGCGTTATAGCAATATTTATTCAATACAATTTAATGATCATGTTTTACCTAAAGTTTCGATGATTGATTTTTTTAAAAAGAAAACATTTTAGCCCAATTTTTTTTAAGATTTGCTGAAATGCTTATTGAATAAAAAATGTGCATTATGATGTTCGAGTTATTTCTTCTACTAAAAATTACAATTTTAGTGGGTGTCAAGTTTTAGTTGGTTGTTTGTTTGTTTGAAGAGTTGCATCAATGTTTATTAAACACAAATTGTTTGTTGTGTCCTAAATAACAATTTCAGGAGTAAAAAGTTTGGACGAAATTTTCTTTTCGGCCTTTTTTTTGTCAAAAAATGTGAAATTTGTAAAATAATGTTTTTACACAAAAATGCTCGCACGACAGTAATCCATTCGTGGCTAGTTATCTTTTTTAGCACAAATATAAAACATTTTTATTATTAGAACAACTTCGAACAGTTTTTTAGATTGTATTTACGTTGACATTTTGTAATATTGATTTCTCTAAAATGTCGCACCTGAAGACAAACGTTTGTAACTTATGTTAAATTGAACCATTGATAACTCTACAGTATTTCCTACCTAATTATGTAAAAAAAATGTTATGTAAACATTTTCGGTACAACGCCATAGGCTAGATTTGTTGATTTAATTCTGGACTGTAGTAGGTATTATATCATTAATCTGGTCTCTGAGTATAGACGCATTAGCTTCAACATCTAATGATATATACATATTAATTGGCGTCTTTGATGAGAGAATTAATTACCGTCTCTGATAACAGAGTATCGTCTTTGATAACAGAGTATTAATTACCGTCTGCGATAACAGAGTGTTAATTACTCTCTGATAACATAATATTAATTACCGTCTTTGATAAGAGTATTAATTACCGTCTCTGACAACAGATTATTAATTACCGTCTTTGATAACATAGTATTAATTACCGTCTTTGATAAGAGTATTAATTACCGTTTCTGATACCAGAGTATTAATTACCGTCTCTGATAACAAAATATTAATTACCGTCTCTGATAACAGAATATTGCTTACCGTCTTTGATAACAGAGTATTAATTACTGTTTCTGATACCAGAGTATTAATTACCGTCTCTGATAACAGAATATTACTTACCGTCTCTGATACCAGAGTATTAATTGCCCTCTCTGATAACAAAATATTAATTACCGTCTCTGATAACAAAATATTAATTACCGTTTTTGATAACAGAGTATTAATTACCATCTTTGATAACAGAGTATTAATTACCGTCTCTGATAACAAAGCATTAATTACTGTATCTGATAACAGAGCATTAATTACTGTCTCTGATAACAGAGTGTTAATTACCGTCTCTGATAACATAATATTAATTACCGTCTCTGATAACAAAGCATTAATTACTGTATCTGATAACAGAGTATTAATTACTGTCTCTGATAACAGAGTGTTAATTACCGTCTCTGATAACAGAATATTAATTACCGTCTCTGATAACAGAATATTAATTGCCGTATCTGATAACAGAGTATTAATTACTGTATTTGATAATAGAGTATTAATTATCGTCTTTGATAACAGGGTATTAATTACCGTCTTTGATGAATATTTTAATTACCGTCTCTGATAACAGAGTGTTAATTACTGTCTCTGATAACAGAATATTAATTACCGTCTCTGATAACAGAGTATTAATTACTGTCTTTGATAATAGAGTATTAATTACCGAGTTTGATAAGAATATTAATTACCGTCTCTGATAACAAAGTATTAATTACCGTCTCTGAGAACAAAGTATTAATTACCGTCTTTGATAAGATAAGAATATTACTTACCGTCTCTGATAACAGAGTATTAATTACCGTCTTTAATAAGAGTATTAATTACCGTCGCTGTTAACAGAGTATTAATTACCGTCTTTGATAAGAGTAATAATTACCGTCTCTGATAACAAAGTATTAATTACCGTTTTTGATAACAGAGTATTAATTACCGTATTTAGTAACCGAGTATTAATTACCGTCTTTGATAATAGTGTATTAATTACCCTCATTGATAACAGAGTATTAATTACCGTCTCTGATAACAGAATATTAATTACCGTCTCTGATAACAGACTATTACTTACCGTCTCTGATACCAGAGTATTAATTACCGTCTCTGATAACATAATATTAATTACCGTAATTGATAACAGAGTATTAATTACCGTCTCTGATAACAAAATATTAATTACCGCCTTTGATAACAGAGTATTAATTACCGTCTCTGAAAGCAGAGTATTAATTACCATCTCTGATAACAGAATATTGATTACCGTCTTTTATAACAGAATATTAATTACCGTATCTGATAACAGAATATTAATTACCGTCTCTGATACCAGAGTATTAATTACCGTCTCTGATAACAGAATATTAATTACCGCCTTTGATAACAGAGTAGTAATTACCGTCTCTGATAACAGAATATTAATTACCGTCTTTGATAACAGAGTATTAATTACCGTCTCTGATAACAGAATATTAATTACTGTCTGTGTTAACAGAATATTAATTAACGTCATTGATAACAGAGTATTAATTACCGTCTCTGATAACAGAATATTAATTACCGTAATTGATAACAGAGTATTAATTACCGTCTCTGATAACAAAATATTAATTACTGCCTTTGATAACAGAGTATTAATTACCGTCTCTGAAAGCAGAGTATTAATTACCGTCTCTGATAACAGAATATTAATTACCGTCTTTGATAACAGAGTATTAATTACCGTCTATGAAAGCAGAGTATTAATTACCGTCTCTGATAACAGAATATTGATTACCGTCTTTTATAACAGAATATTAATTACCGTCTCTGATAACAGAATATTAATTACCGTCTCTGATAACAGATTATTAATTACCGTCTTTGATAACAGAGTATTAATTACTGACTCTGTTAACGGAGTATTAATTACCGTCTCTGATAACATAATATTAATTACTGTCTTTTATAACAGAGTATTAATTACCGTCTCTGATAACAGAATATTAATTACCGTCTCTGATAACAGAGTATTAATTACCGTCTTTGATAACAGAGTATTAATTACCGTCTCTGATAACAGAATATTAATTACCGTCTCTGATAACAGAATATTAATTACCGTCTTTGATAACATTGTAATAATTACCCTCATTGATAACAGAGTATTAATTACCGTCTTTGATAACAGAATATTAATTACCGTATTTGATAAAAGTTTTAATTACCGTCTCTGATAACAGAGTTTTAATTACTCTATAATGACAGATCAATTAACTTCTGTCTCTCTTATAGATACATTAATAAACCCCTACTGACCCCCCACTTGCAAACCCCCCAATTACCCCCAATTATCCCCCAATTACCGTCTCTAACGACCTTCTAATTCCAGACCCAAGCCGCAGCCAGGTTGAGCCGAGTGATGACCTCCTCCGCAGAAGGCGAAAAAGCCGGCCTGAAGGCGGGGGGCGGAGGAGGGCCCCGGATGGACCTGGTCTACGTGACGGAGAGGATCATCTCGCTTGCCTTCTCCGCCGATCTCGACGACGCTTCCTACACCCTCCACCTGAGGGAGGTTGCTCACATGCTCTCCTCCAAACATGGCGACCACTTCAGGGTGAGATTTATTCTTCGTTTTTCGGTTTTGTTCACATCACCTGTATGACATGACATGACATGACATGACATGACATGACATGACATGACATGACATGACATGACATGACATGACATGACATGGCCTGGCCTGACATGACATGATTTGTGCAACAGTCATTGGGGTCTACCTGATGTCCTTCCCAACTACAGTCGGCAACTTCGGTGACAATTGCCTTGCAATAAGTGCTGCTCAGACTCCCAAAGATGTTCTTCGGTTTCCTATTACTGCAGTCCTTACTTGGCAACCTCCATTATAATACTTCATCACAGGCACCTTTCTTCTATGTGTGCGCGCCTCTCTGAACAATGTTCGTTACTTCCAACTCTAATACTTCCTCACTTCATGTTTACCATTAATCTTTTGATTCTTCATTTTTCAGTGCTGAGATTTTGTTTCTCCCTCTTGAGTCTTCTTGCAGTAATCCAAACAATGACAATTACAAACTTTGTTCTGTTGAAGCTAATGACAGTCCACAATTGTTGATATATGCATTGGTTTGAAAGAAGTCACACTCCTGTCTATCTCCAGAAGAAACTTTAGCAGATTCAAGTTTATTTTCCATATGATGCTTCAAATACTTCTTACAAACATTATTATGCAATGAATCACCAACTAATTTATCCTGAATTTTGCTGAGTAACCTTCAATAAAGACATATTTTATTGAACATGACCATTATTGTATGATATATTACAAAAATTCAAGTACTAAAGTTTTAACCCATTGATATGTTGTTTTTTTTATAAACCTTATTACTATCAACATAAATCTGTAAAACTATGTCATTAAAACTAATCAAATAATTTAACTGAAGAAGATGTTAAATTATTCTATCATTCCAGATTTTCAATTTGTCTCCACCTGGAGAAATAAATCATTTTCTTCCACGAGTCTGTGACCTAGGATGGCCGGATCTGCTGGCTCCTGCGCTGGAGAGACTGTGCTCCATATGCAAGGCCTTGGATTCTTGGGTGAATGCTCACAACCAGCATGTGGCGGTTTTACATTCCCGGTAACTTATTTTGTTGTGATTATTTATAAGAAATTAAATTATTTTGTTTTCTAAATTACTAAATAACTTATTTGTTAGAATTATTTATAAGAAATAAAATAAAATAACTCTCTAAGCTATTAAACAACTTATTTGTTATAACTGTTTATAAGAAGTAAAATAAAATAATTTTCTAAATTATTAAATAACTTTTTGTTTGCTATGATTATATTAATACTTTATATAGAGAGGTAGTCACCAATCTATTTTCTTCTATTTTGCTTATATTTTTCTAAAATTATGCTTTTGAAGATTATAAATATTTTTGCATCTGGAGGTACAAAATAAATTATAAATCAACTTAAAGGAGGAAACTGTTTAGATTAAACCACAACAACAGTTTTAAACGATGCCTAACTTTTGCAAAACAAATTTTGCAAGTGTCGCTGTAAATAGTTACATTACTGGGAAGCATGATATTATTCTAATTAATGTAAGACAGGAGTGAATTGTCAAAACAGAAATCCCCTTCAGCACTAAACATTGAATTTCTACCATAGTCCTCTATATGTTGTAACATTTGAATAGGTGTTTATGATTAATCTTGTAGATAAGGAAACAGTAAGTTATGTTTTATGGTAAAAAATTACTCATAAAAACACAAATGAATTAACTATCGACAGAACATATGGTGGATGTGGTAAAAAAAGCTAAAACGTAGAGCTAAAATTAAACAAAACATTTTAGAGACCAAAATTATAACTAAAGCTGAGACTTTCAATGTTAAAAGTGTTCCATACATCTTTCCACTATTATACAAGCCATTATGTAAATATTTTTTTCAATTCCACTAAATTTGATAATTTTTCAGACACGGATACGAGAAACTTGGCGTTGTGATTGCTGCGTACATGCATTACAGCAACATCTGCAATTCAACAGACACCGCTCTCGACCGGTATGCAATGAAAAGATACTTCGATGACAAAATCAAGCAGTTTTATCACCCTTCTCAAAAAAGGTTGTTAATTATTATTGTTTTTATTATTTATATAACTAGAAAAACTATTATTTCACTAGCAGCAGCAGCAGTCAAGTAAAACAGTTTTATTTAATTTGTGTCGACATTTTTGTATTAATATATATGATAAACAAAACACAAAATCGGTTCTCTGTTACCACCATTAATAAAGAAACACAATTTGTGTTCATCTAATATTATTTTTATATTTTTAATTAAACATTAAAAGAGTTTTTCATCTCTTGGAAAGGTAGAATTAACAAACGTTTTAAGGTACTTGCTTACGGCCATAGTTTCTTTGGAGGTATAGGCTCTAGTACCACCGTTGCCGAATCTTTTTTCACATCTTAAAGAAATACTTCCTAAGCTATACAAAACAATTGAACAGTACTTTATAAAACTTAATTTTTAAAACACTTTATAGATGAAAAACTTGGATTTGTTAGTTAGAAATAACTTTGATTTATGTTTAAATGTTCTTTGAAATTTAGACATTATGAGGACTTGAATTGTATGATTTAAAGGGCTACCTCAAAATTTCATCACATGCCACAATTTAATATTTTCAAATCATACATGACTCAAAAAGGTTTTCTTTCACGTTGTCATTACAAAGGATTAGAACCATCTAACATTTTTATAATTTTTCTATTATCTTCTGCACAAGATTTAACCCTTTAACGCCTGTAGGGACAAAATAGTGCCGGTTGTAGGGTTATTTTTAATGCAAATATAATTGTATTGTAGACCTTAGGGTAAAAATAGTTCAGGCGTTAAAGGGTTAAGATTCAACATAATGTTTTTCATGATTTCTTAATTTCAAACTAACCAATACTCTGTCTTATGGTATAATTGAGTCACAGGTCATACTCTCGACGTCAATGTTATTTAAAAAGAACGTTTTACAAATCTGTAAAATTTATGGCTAATTTGTGGTCTCTTCATGTTGGTGAAAGTTAAATTAATTTGTGATTATTAATTTTTATTATTTTATAATTTATTATTAATTAATTTATTATTAATTAATTATTTGTTAAATTAATTTGTGGTCTCTTCATGTTGGTGAAAGTTAAATTAATTTGTGATTATTAATTTTTATTATTTTATAATTTATTA
>JARUHE010323986.1:0-11261 GCA_031471125.1 Archaeomysis grebnitzkii | reverse complement strand
ATTTAAATTAAGTTATAATTTTAGTTTGTAAATTTAATTTAAATTAAATTTGTAAATTTAATTTAAATTAAATTTATTAATTTAAATTGAATTAAATTTGTAAATTTTAATTAATTTATAATTTTAGTTTGTAAATTTAATTTAACTTAAATTAAATTTGTAAATTTAAATTAATTTATAATTTTAGTTTGTAAATTTAATTTAATTTAAATTAAATTTGTAAATTTAAATTAAATTTGTAAATTTAAATTAAATTTGTAAATTTAAATTAAATTTGTAAATTTAAATTAATTTATAATTTTAGTTTGTAAATTGAATTTAAATTGAATTTATTAATTTAAATTAAATTAAATTTGTAATTTTAAATTAAATTAAATTTGTAAATTTAAATTAAATTAAATTTGTAAATTTAAATTAAGTTATAATTTTAGTTTGTAAATTTAATTTAATTAAATTTATAAATTTAAATTAAATTAAATTTGTAAATTTAGATTAAATTTTTAATTTTAAATTAAGTTAAATTTGTAAATTTAAATTAAGTTATAATTTTAGTTTGTAAATTTAATTTAAATTAAATTTGTAAATTTAATTTAAATTAAATTTATAAATTTAAATTAAATTTGTAATTTTAAATTAAATTAAATTTGTAAATTTAAATTAAATTAAATTTGTAAATTTAAATTAAATTAAATTTGTAAATTTAAATTAATTTAAATTAAGTTATAATTTTAGTTTGTAAATTAAATTTATAAATTTAAATTAAATTAATTTTTTTAATTTAAATTAAGTTATAATTTTAGTTTGTAAATTTAATTTAAATTAAATTTGTAAATTTAAATTAAATTTATAAATTTTAATTAAATTTATAAATTTAAATAAAATTTGTAATTTTAAATTAAATTAAATTTGTAAATTTAAATCAAGTTAAATTTGTAAATTTAAATTTGTAAATAAAATTTAAATTACATCTCAAATGGTAAATAAGTCGTGATCTCAGCCCAACTTTTTCTCGATTCAATCAATTTTTGTGATTCAATCACATTAACATAGACAAAATTGAAAGATCGAACAAAACTTATTTTGTTTAAATGTTAAACAAAATAAAATTTTTATTATAAAAAAGATAAAATTTTCATAAAATTTATTTCAAATCTATAGTCGTGATCTCGATCCATTGATTTGCGATCAATTGTTTTAATGTTCATTCAATCACAAGAAAAGTAGATTCTGATCAAGAAAAGTTGATTTTAGATCAAGAAAAGTTGGTCCCAGATCAAGAAAAGTTGATTTTAGATCAAGAAAAGCTGATCCCAATCAAGAGAAGTTGGATCGAGATCACGCTTGATATGTATATAACATTGTATTACAAATGAATGTTTTTCAGATTGTGTGTGTCTGAACAAAGAATTCATCACAACACGATACGAAGTCGAAAAGACGGTGAAGAAGTGGATCCAAAACAGCAAAGACCGCTTTTCACGACAACACAAATAATTTGATTTAATTATGTTGCGATCTCGGCCAAACCTTATTTATCGATTTTTTTATTTTTATTACTTTCTGTCAATGTGAATTAAATCAAAGAAATTGATTTTAAATCAATAAATGTTGATTCAATAAAATTTATTACATTGTGTCAATGTGAATTAAATCAAAGAAATTGATTTTAAATCAATAAATGTTGATTCAATAAAATTTATTACATTGAGTCAATGTGAATTAAGCCAAATCAAGTTTGGTCAAGAACGTGGCTCATGGCAGCAATGTTTCTTTTTTGACATGTTTTATTTTAATTGTATTAATTTTAATTTTTCTATTATTACATTTTTACATTAAGTTCGACGATAATTTTTTTCCTATTTTTTGTAAAATAAATATGACCAATTAGTAAAAATTATCTTTATTTCAAAAGTTTGAAAAAAACTTCAAGTTTTAAATTGTAAAAAGTTCAAAACTCTGAACATATTTATTTGAATATATTGTTCAACAAGTTTTGAATGACATCAGTCATCATCAAATACTGTTTCTTTTTAAGTTAAATAAATTGTAAATATTAAGAATAAGAGCTCAAATGATTTTCCTTACACTTGCATATAAATAGTCTAAGTTTATAGATCTAATACCAATGGTAGCCTGTTCAGGCCCACCTCTGGCCCAGGTCCGTTTGCTGGTACTGAATACCCTCAGGGTGCAGTGCCCGGCATAGGCCCATTATTTAATATACAATTGTGAAAAATTTGTAGATACTACATTTTATAATCAGTACAAATATTTCTTTATTGGTACACCTGTCTATTGTTATATAGTAGTTTTGTCTAATACATAAAGCAACTACATATAGTATTCTACTAATTTATACATACAAATAAGCTCCAATATAATATTATATATTTACAAACCATTTTCTTTGGTGTTGCATTATTACTTAACGGTGACTAAATTAAAAAGTAAAATGGTTGGTGATGCAAGTTGTATGCTCAGCCGATAAGCTTACATTAAATTTTGTTTCTAAAAATGCAATTGTGATGAAGTGAAATGTCAAGATTATTATCATCAGTATATTTTGCACATGTTATGTATTACTGTATTATGTATGCATAGTATTCAATTATAAATACATTAGTTAATTTTATATAAAAGTTTGTATTTCGTTCCTTGTTCTAAAGGTAACTAAACTGTTTCATTTACCACAGTTTATTTATAAGGATAACTAAACTGTTTTATTTAGTTACTTATTTATGTTACTTTAGTTACTTATGTTGATTCATATTAATGTTAAATACTCTTACTTTTAATTGGGGCAAACTTACCAATTGATAGGCCATTTGAAGGATGTAACTTGTACCAATTAGGAGCTTTAGCTGTACACTTCATTTGGTTCAATATATTCCATTCCTAGTTGAGTGCCAGGCTTTAACCAACATTATATTCAACCAATCCAAGTACATCTGCAATGTGTTGATCAACTCCTTGGCCAGAAATAACACCTGTCAATTTTTCAACAGTAGTTCTGATATTAATGAACTGGGTGATGACGTTTTCTGCTATATGGATCTACAATAGCACAAGTGAGGTAACTCCATTCAAATAACATAGAGCTTACTTCACTTGTGCTATTTTTGATCCATATAATTTTTGGTGTTATGCATTGAACCTCAATTCTCATTGGGTACATAATTGTAAAATAAAATTTGACTTACAAAAAATACAATGAATAATTAGGCAAATTCTTTCAGTTTTGGCATCCATGATCCATGAAAAAGAGAGCATGAAGGGATTTCGAGACGAAGAAACCTTTGTAGGTCAGGAAAAAGATGGTTTAAAAAAACTACATGAAATAGACACTTCCTGGTATGAATCCGTTACTAGTGTACTAATAAAGGAGAAAACTGAAACTGGCAAATCAGGCAAACCATCATCGGAAGCACACAGTCCCGAAGATGCCATACGTTTCGACAACGTTGGACATTTTCTAATTCAAGGGGAGAAAAGAAACCGATGTAAGAACAACAACTGCTCCGGTGAAACCAGATTTATGTGCAAGAAATGTAAAGTTAACCTTTGTATGACCATCGCTTCCAATTGTTTCTCGGAATACCATGGCGAATAATTTAATTCCTTGGCCTGTGGTTGGGTCGTTGAAGCCTCCCTTCATGTCTTCCTAAATCTCATGAGTTGATTGGTTTGGAGAATACAAATTTTATTTAATATACATACTGTATATGGATCTATATTAGGACAAGTGAGGTTGGCTCTATGTTATTTGAATGTGGAATACCTCACTTGAACTATTGTCGATCCATTTATTATATGTATCAATAATAGCACAAGTGAGGTTGGCTCTGTTATTTGAATGTGGGTTACCTCACTTGTGCTATTTTAGATCCATATTTGTTTATGTTGCATTCCTGGATTTTATTTTACAATGATATTTTAGTTTTTAGATTGAACTTTATGTAAATTTCTGGCTAAAAATACCTTTAAATTGTTTTCACTGTTTAAAGTCATAATAGTTCCGGTGGTGATAGCTTAGAATAGAATATGAACTTAGGAATGTACAGTATTGCCAATTGTGCTAATTCACCAATGTTTTTTTTTTTATTTTCAATAAAATATTCAATCCTTTCTATGTTTATATATTCTTTATTTTTCAAATTTTTCTATCTTTTTATATTTTATAGAACAAAAATGTGGACATATTTTTCATTTTAATTTACAATTATACAAGTCAATAAAATCTATTCATACATTGTTTTTTTTAACCTTTATTTTATCTTATATTTAGACATATTTTATAAATATAGTTACTATTTCAGCTACCCAGTCAACACGTACCATTCGTATTTTAATGGGGTTGGGGTGACCCTGATGTTTTAACCATGGGTTTAGTACCATTCGTATTTTAATGGGGTTGGGGTGACCCTCATGTTTTAACCATGGGTTTAGTACCATTGCTAAAATGAAGGTCTTTTAACCATGCTAATCCCATGGGGGTGTGGCCAATTCGGAAAGCTTCATGGTTTCAGAGTGGTGAAAGTATCAACTCCGTTAAAAAAATGGTAAACGGTTCTTATAAGCTTGTAAACTACATAATTTACGGTTTTAATCAGCTAAAGTATACATTTATGTAAAATTTAATGATACTGAATTGATATTTATTTTTCTAATTGTAGAGGATAACATTTATTCAGGGCTTGTACATATTCCATATACTGTCTATATTCACAGTATCCTAATTTATTTTCATTGTTAAAAATACTTTTAAAGTGAAAATGAGATTAAATGTAGTTAAATAGTTCTAACCTATGTTTCTAGAGGTGATTGGCAATAATTAAAATGTACAGCCTATGTTTTTGACTTCATAGATAGTAATTTCATAAATTGACATGATTATTTTTTTTGCTTTGAATATATCTGTATTGTTAATATATTGCTATAGGTTAATGTATATACATTCCTTATTCATTTTTGTTTAATTTAATAAATAACTAAAAATAAATCCAATCAACTGATTCAAACACATTACTATAGATAACAATTGTTGCCAACTCCGTGACCATTATGGAATAAGTTCTGTCGCTTCTCGAACATTAAAGTAAAGGTTCTTGAATAAAATGATATGGTATATTAATCAAAATAACAGGCATTATATTACTTTAAGATATTCTATAACAACACATTGATAACTTTAATTATGTTGAAATTGTTTTGGGCTTCAAACTATAAATTAAAGCCATTAGAAATAATAAAAGTGACCGCTTGTGTTAGTCTAAAACATCAATAATTAATGTAAAGATTGTTGTTTAGCTGAATATATCATTACCTATTTTATTAACCCAATTAAATCATGATTATTATTGAGGTTGAGCTTGTTTTTATTTTTAAAAAAACATGCTTAAAGCATGCTTTTAAAATGGGGGGAAACCCATGGAAACAATAAAAACCCAAGTTCTCAGAAAATTGCCCCATGCTAAATCCCAGGCTGGTTGTGGGGCTATCCTGATGGTTAAAGCATGTCTAAACAAAACTCTGCCAACTTTATAGCTAAATAATTATTTTATTTCAAAACCTCACCAATTATAAAGATGCAAAGCTTAATCTACTTATAACTTGGTGTCCGTCCAGACATTTTAGTTGTAAGTGTCAACTTAGACACTTCATATAACTTGGCAACCTTGTTGCAAGACTCATTTAGGAATTTATTGCTCTGAATATCTAAATCTTTTAGCTCTAGTTATTTTAGAGCCATCTTATCTGTAAAATTAATCATTATTGTTAGACTATAGTTTTTGTGAATGAATAGTGTATCTTCATAAAACCTTTTTTCATCAGCAGATTCATTAATAAAAAAAAAGATCTAATCAACCGAAAGAAAATTAATTATTTTTATATGTACTTATATGACTTTCAAATAAATAAAATGTATTAAAGTAAATCTACCCATGTAAAGTACTCATTTGAAACTGATTGCTTTAATGTAACATAAATAAATATGTAGCACAAATAACGATTGCAGTTTTTGATTGAAAAGTACAAGTAAGTAAAATAACGATAGTAACAGCCCTGCGCTGCTGCTAAGTCTAATCTAGTTAGTAACACTGCCGAATACCTTCAGGGTGCAGAGCTGGGCATTGGCCCTTTTATTTATATAATCAATCTAGTTAATAACAACAGGTTCACGATGCATTAAATACATATTTGTAAAGATAAAGATATGTGATTCATTGAATCAAAATAATTAAATTTCGAAGCATATAAAAATAAACAAAATTGCTAGAAGGCTAAACAGCATAGATGATGCAAATTAAATAATCGTTATTACGTATTTGACTTAATTTTGTCTAAATAAATCTCTAACACAGACAATGTTTTCTCATCATTAATAAAAGCTACTTTCCATACAAATATCAAATGCAGGAACATGTGGTGTCAGTTAGGTAGATCATTAGTGATAATTGGGTCAAGCCAATTGAGTACAGTAAAGGTAAATCTAAGTCAGTCGCAACGTTGTTCATATACATTGTTTTTATATCTTTTTAGTGATAACGATACCTAAAGTACAAAACAATTTGGTGGAGTCCAGTTAGAATATATCCTTTTGGTAAGTTTATTGCCTAATATTAATAAATACATTGTTATATGTAGATTTGGTAGATATTAAACTCGTATATCCCAAGTTAGCATTTTTAATTAATTATTACAAATTTAGTTTTGTTATGCGGTTAATTCTTTTGCAGAATCTTCTACAAATAATGAAGACGAAAAGGGGGAAAATAAAGTGCTTAGACAAATTGTGTCCGACATCTATTTGAAGGTCACAAACATAGAAAATCTTCTGAAGAGCAAGAAAACTAATCCACTAGAAGTCAACGACAGTTCACTGGACTACGCAGAAGAATTCCATTTTCTACCTGTGAAGTCAACAGAAGACTTCAAAAAATTGTGCCAAAAATTAGAGAGCCCCGACTTAAAAGATCTTTGGGTAAGGAACTTTTTTTTACTTTTCCTCCCTTTTTCGGTACTCCCCCCCCCCTTTTTGGTACTTTTCCCCCCTCCAGGGACCGACCACTTTTTTCTGACTGATGGCACCCTCTGCGGGGGCAAAGGTCGAAACAAGTTCGTTCAATGAGAGCGAATTGATCAAAGCCTAAGTTGAAGTATATCAGGTGAGGGATCCAAATATGGATCTGCAATAGCACAAGTGAGGTAACTCATTCAAATAACACAGAGTTTACCTCACTTGTGCAGACAGTTATGTTATTATCGATCGATGTAATACTGACTGTAGAACATTTGTTGATCGTCTTACCCAAGCACCAACAACACATCCGAAAATCCTACGAAAGGTGACTAGACGTTGATTTCGATCTGAGAAAAATAATCAGCTGCCTGATTGACTTTTATTTATGTGTATGACTTGAACCTTGATTGATGCTTTAAAACAAGACGTCTAAATTATTATTACCCTACGATTCTTGATACAATGAGGTTTGTATTGAAAATAACCCTACAGCCGTCTAAATTATTATTACCCTACGATTCTTGATACAATGAGGTTGGTATTGAAAATAACCCTACAGCCGTCACTATTTTGTCCCAACAGGCATTAAAGGATTAAGTGAGAATTTCCATCCTTTGTAAACTTAACTTTGACCTTGTGGTCCTAATGCTGAATAATGTTTGAATTTTGTATTTAACTTTTCTCTTCTTATCTATACATAAAGAAAACTTAACCAAAAAGACTTCTTTAAAATATTAGTGTAAAAAATCATTAACTTTATGTCCATGACTATTAAAAATCTTTTTCTCTCTAAACTAAATGTTATTTTTTAAAAAACCGTTCACACCAAATTAGTTTTAGAATTTTTCTCCAATACACTTTCACTATCATAACCAAGAAAGTTACTTGTAATTCGGTTTCATGAACCAGGCTTTGGGTGCGATTGATGCACATTCATCGCCTATGTAGTTGATTCTCCCTAACTTAAGGGAGAATCTTGGTTGTCATATTTCCAGACTCTGTAAGGAGTGATATATGCTCGCCAGCTTTCCGATGTCTTTAAGGTAGTGCGTGATCCTCAGAATGGGTGATCTCTCTCCAAGTAATAGTTGATAGTTCTGGTTATTTTGTGAACATCTATAACGAAGAAATAAAACAAAATGTTTTAGTTTATATATTTTGTCACACCCTCAACCTTACCCAGTAGCATCTATCCCTAGTTAGTGGCTGGTCCTTGGCTATCAGCCACGATTTAGTGACTATTATATGGCTCCCTTGGAAAATAGCCAAGAATTAGCCTTTGAAATGCTACCAGGACTTGTTTCATGGGGTGTATAACCTATAGCTAGATTCTTAACATTATTAGGAGATTCTAATGAAATTTAAATTTAAAAAATATTCATTAGATTATACAAAGATTATTCCTTGTATGTTTTCAGGTAAGAACTAATGGGTTAGTTGGAGGCAATACCTTAACTGAAACCATAAGACGCATGATGAACATATTGGTAACCAACAGCTTTGCTAGGGCGACGAACATGAGTGGCCTAAATGGGAAGGTCAAGTTTTTTCACCCTGATCTGTTTGATGTGATTTTGAGTAAGTATTAGATTACTTGTTGCCCGCATAAACCAATAGCTTTTACAATAATTAATTAGTTTACATTGGTCTTCATACATTAAATTATGAACTTTTATATAATTTCATTATTGTATATTTCTGAAATTGACTTTAGATTCCTATATACGATTAATCTTTTCTATATATCTTTTCAACATATTTTATTTGTCACTTTAACTAGCAAGATGTTGTATAATAACCAATGACCATGTTTTAAATTAATTCCATAATATAAATGTTAATAAAAATCAGCATACAATGGTTGTGTTCAACTGCACATGCACATGCAGGTTTTGCAAACTTTTTATCGAATCGCATTCACTTTTTTGAATGCGCAACTTCACATGCAGAACTATCGATATGGACGGATTTTGTAGTGTGATGGAGATGTAATCAGATTATCAGAATTACATGTTCAAACTTGAAAACATAATATAAAATAAACTTTTATGATAAATGTTAGTATGATAAAGTATCTATTATTTTAGTTAAACTATGTTATTAATGTGTCAAATTGTGTAGATAAACTTAATTTATAAGTAAATTTTTGAACAAAACTGGAAAAAGAAGTTACCTTCAACAGGATGTCAAAAATGTGTTGTTTTCTTCATATTTGAGATTTTTAATTATTCATTCGCACAAAAAATGTCGGCAAAACTTTACTTTAGATCCCTAAAAAATAGTAATAAAAGTACTGAACATTAATGTTTTTCATGTTCAGTACTTTTTTTAGGGATCGTGCTCCGACCGCAACCAGTGAATCCGGAGTACCGCTTTTTCACAACGGGATCCGATCCTGGATTGGATCCAAAATGGTGGTTTCTGTTCTTTTGCAAATCTAAGACATGGGATCCAACACGGACTTACACCGAGCTTTGGATTTTTGGTCCGCCAATCAGCAACAAGTGATGACAGTAAATCATGACCAATGTTGACATCAGCTAATCACCGCCCATTTGATTAAATACAATTTAAATACAATTTTCATAAAATGTTTGGCCATAATCACTATTATTATTTATGAATTAATAATACAAATGATAAATGATTATAATGGTAGTTATATGGAAAAAATATATATATTAATTTTAGATTGTCATTTGTTTTTTCATGTCGTCCGCACATTTTCGACCAATAGATTGGCCTCATTGGTTGTTGTTATTTTGAAGTTGTCAAGAGGGGCGGTTATGTTCTTTTAGAAAATGTTAGAAACTGCACTATGTACCGTGCTCTCGGATCCGATCCGAAGTTTTAAATTTGTGAAAGAACGGCTCTCGGAGTTGGACTTGGATCCCATGTTTTAAATCTGTAAAAGAACAGAAACCGACCTCTTGGATCCAATCCCGTGCTGATCCGGTTTGTGAAAGAACGGCCCTACAATTCACAAAACTTTTCTTCTTCTTCTTCTTCTTCCTTATTCAAAATTTGAGCTGTGTTGAAGTTACCTACCTATATATATGGATTGATAAAAATTAATAATTTAAATGAAATTAGTTTTCTAAATTGAATAATTCATTGTTCAAGGAACAACAAATTTAAGAAATGTATATTTAATCATTAACAGACACTCACCAGGGACTACTCTGAAAATTTGACAGATACTCTAGCAAACTTAACGATGCTTCCAAGGATGGACCTTCTAATACTCAGCTTGAAGCCCCCTACTCGCAAAACTTTTGGAGTTTTTCATGAAAAATAGTTGCAGCTTTCATAGGCTGTAGCCCAATTATCCTACATGGCCGGTGGTATATAGAGCGGTCAATAAACAATATTAAAAAATATTTTTTAAACTATCGGTCCCTGAGGGGCTCGCAGTAGAAAGGACAGGAAAGTTGCCGATTTATCACTTCTGTACAAAACATTCAATAATGTGACCACTCACTGCACCCTCGACTGCCAGGTCAATTAGGTATGCTTCAACTTTAAATGATTATGATTTTTCTTTTGTAAATTACAAAACATAGTATGCAAAAAATTTTGTTCCATTTTTTGTAAATTGTCGAATGCTTTTCCTAATGAGGCAATTCATTGTTCTGACCAGGAAGATTTTAAGTCTGCAGTTAATGTATTTGTTCATAATGTGAGTAATAACTTTGGTCACTATTTTTTGAACTTAAACAATTTTTTGGAAGACCGCACCCAATATATACAGCTGATTGTTATTTTGTTCACGATTGTTTTGAACCAGTAAATGTTTAAGGGGGATTTTGACGCATTTGGTGAATAGTAACGTGCGTCATCTCCTTCCTTTGCCTTACATATATTATTTTTTTGTTCACGATTTTTTTGATCCTACAAATATTTGAAGGATGTTATGATGCATTGGGTGAATAGTAACGTGCGTCATCTCATTCCTTTGCCAATTACATATTTAACTTGTTCACAATTTTTCTGAACCTACAAATTTTTTGAAAAGGATTTTGATGCATTAGGTCAGTGGTTCTTAACCGGGGGTATGTGTTCCCCCTGGGGGTACGAAACATCAAAGCAGGGGGTACAAGATATGGTGTCAAATTCAATATTGTATAGTACTTAACTTCCAATAATAATAATAATAATAAATAAATAAATAACTAATAAGAAATGTTTCAATTCATGAATAATTTTAAAATATTATAATCAAATATAATATATTTTATAT
>JARUHE010323975.1:0-11262 GCA_031471125.1 Archaeomysis grebnitzkii | reverse complement strand
TTCCACAGTATGAAATGTACAACAAAAAATAAGAATTTATAACTTCATTATTCTTATTTTTCGATTTGAAAAATGTCAGATACTTATGCCACCGATGATACATACACATACAACTGTTATACATACGTGTCACCAACCAACATTCAGGCACACAACATTACTGTACATATAATTGTAAATAAAACTGTTACGAAAATGTATTCAATGTGTGTAAACATTCAAACATATTTATAATGCGTCAGTCCATTATGTGTTTGTGTAAACATTAAATGTTCCTCTTCAAATAAAAAGAAAACACGTGTGTGTATTTACACAAAAGCTTGAATAAACACACGAAAAAATAAATGTCCCCTGTTCGGTATATGAAACAAATTTTAGGTTGCTTTGTGTTTCTTTAAACCGAACGCTTAAGTTGATAGTACCTAACTAATTATTACAAAATTCAGTAAGTGTGTGTGTGTGTATGTCTCTGTGTGTGTATGTGTTGGTTTGTGTGTGTTTGTGTGTGTATGTGTATGTGTGTGTATAAGTGTGTGTATGTGTGTGTATGTGTGTGTATGTGTGTGTATGTGTGTGTGTGTGTGTGTGTGTGTGTCTATGTGTGTGTGTGCAAGCCTGTGTGTGTGTGTGTATGTATGTGTATGTGTTTTTGTGTGTGTATGTTTGTATGTGAATAAGCCTATTCAAGAGAGATAATTGAACAACTTTTGTTGTGGATGTCGC
The DNA here is from genome assembly GCA_031471125.1 of Archaeomysis grebnitzkii. Classification (NCBI taxonomy): domain Eukaryota; kingdom Metazoa; phylum Arthropoda; class Malacostraca; order Mysida; family Mysidae; genus Archaeomysis; species Archaeomysis grebnitzkii. The sequence continues at coordinate 10,539 of JARUHE010323975.1, read as the reverse complement.
TGTTGGTGGTTGTTTCGGAGGACTCGAAGTCACGTCTTGCAAAGGACAGTTTGCAATGCCCAAATAAGGCGCCTCAATAATGTGTACATCAATGGCAGTCGCCTGGCATAATAATAATAATAATATTATTATTATTATTGCAAGAAAAACGTTTACATAAAAACAATCATTCTTTATCTTATATTTTACTAACACTAGTAATTCAAACACATACAGAGGCACCCACATCCACACACACCCACCCACACACACCCACCCACACACACACACACGTGTGTTAATATATATATATATACCGAATATCAAAAATATGATCCAACAACATTTTAATAACCCAGATATAACATGATTGTGTGACTTTGTATGCCTGACTTCAAATTAATTTTTGTGGTTTTGTATACATGACTACAGATTTTGTTTATCTTACTTGATTTTGCTAAAGATTGTCTAAAAAAAATGCTGAAGAAGGTGGGTTGCCCTTCGAAACGTACTTTGTTTATTTTTAATGAAATAAAAACATTTTTTAGATTGTGGATATACGATATATATCGTATATTTCAAAGTAGTTTTAAGATATTTTATTTGATGATTTTTTTGGGGGGTTGTGAAACTTTTCTAATAGGCAAACAAGATTCTTGATGACATTATGATCAAATGCATTCAAAATATTTACAAACATTCTTAAAAATGAAGTAAGTTATCACTATCTACGTTACGTTACGTTACGTTAGTTATTCATAGCTCATCAGACAGTTGGTACTTCGTTATTTCAAGTGAAGTTAAATATTTTCTTTTAGTAGTTATCCTACAGCTTTGTAGTTGATTCTTGCAAATAAAAGAAATGTATTTGCTTTGTCTTCTTTATTTTGTAATTCATATTCTTCGAGTGAGTGATTTATTATAGATTTTCGTGTTCTAATAATTCGTCTATCCGTATTTATTTTTTATTTATTATTTTTTTTATCAATATGTTCTTTGTCAACAAAGTTGGTATATTTATAGTCACTGTTTGTGATGTTCAATATGTTATTTAATTGTAAATATTTTTCATTACTGGAAGGTGTCAATTGTTGTATTGATATAGTTCCTTTGATAGGTAACAATCTTTTTCAATTTTGCTGTTCTCTTTCAATTATTTTGTCTTATAAATTCATTAATATATTTTCTAGTAATGTTATATTTGTGTGTTTTTTTAATGCATTTGACAATTGATCCATTTGTAGTTTGTGCCATGCCAATATATTCAGCCACAGTTCCATGAGGCAGAGTACTGTACATTTAAACTGATAAACTACATTGAGTTTAGACATTTATGATTTATCATTAAAAAAATTTTTAGTGTTTGTAATTACTTTGTTGCGTGTGACTTTTTGCTTATAGTAAAAATACATGTGTAGTGCTTATAACCTTTGCATTATTTGATATTGGAATTTTGAGTTTGTTTTCATTCGATACCACGGCGCTCCTATTGAGCAAGGATCATCAGATTAAACGGATTTTGTTGAGTGTAGGCATAGGATTTCCGATGTCGTCGTCGTCGGTAGCATTTGACGATTACTTGCATGTTTTTATATAATCTATAATTTCTTTATTCTTTTTAATATATTAAATAATGTTTGAATTCTTTTTTTATTTTATGTTGTTAATTTTTATCTGTAATAGTGAAGCGTTCTGTTAAGGACTTGTATAAATTTTATTACTGACGTTAGTTCTAATTATATGAACTGTGACTTTACGTTCTTTTAATCAACAAGTCAAGCTATAATTAATCACAAAACAATTAGTAATGTTCTAGTGTAGCAATTCACTGTACTATCATTTTTGGTTTGTTATTTATGTTGGAAAACTTTAATTCTAGAACAAAAAATCAAAGTCAAGACAACAGTCCACGTGTCATACTACATTGGTTTTATTTAGGGAATCCACAGGTGTTGGTGCAACCACTTGTAAAAAAAATATTCTAAATTAGCAACGAAATGGAGCGTTTTACTTCTTGTGTCAAGTTTTTATAATTTACTCTAAGTTTGTAGCTTAATAATTTAAGTAACTTATATTAAGAACAGACTGCTGAATTTAATTTAAGCTAGCCTTGATAGGTCTACTGTACTAAAAATTAAAATTCAGTTGTAATAAAAATTGATGACCGAAATAATAAACTAAATAAAGCAATCAACAAAACAAAATAATAAATTTAAGAATGAACAAGAAAAACTATTGTTGTTTGTATGGGTTTTATTTAAGGGCAAAACTCAATAAGTGTCTTAATGAAGTTGAATAGAACCAAAAACCAAATGAATGTTAAAAATATTTTACAATAGTAAACCCATTGAACAAAACAGGTTCGTCACTCTTGTAAATCATAGAAAATTACTATTGAATTTCTCGCTTAAGATTTTGTTAACATTTTTTGTTTAAATTAACATTTAAAAACTGTTAGGATATATTTTCAACAAAACAGAGCTGAAATACAAATACAAATACATTTAAAATACATAAGTTAAACCAATAAAATAAGAAAAATATAAAAGAAAGTGAAGATTATAAAATAAATATAAATAAATAAAATAAATAAAATAAATAAAATAATAAAATACAAAAGAAAGTGAGCATTATATGACCTTCCCCTTAAAAGTCCTAAAACATTTACACTCATGTTGAAGGAGCGTCCGCATTGAGTTATGAAAATCTAAGGGGAGTCTTAGGTTGCCAGGTTGCCTAAGAAGGTGGAAGATGAGTCAGGGAGAAAATTCACCAGCCATAAACTTACCGTGGCGGCCAGCACCCCCCAAGAAAAGTATGTACGCGTACTAGACGTACCTTACCTACCAAACGTACCTGAACTAAATAATCACGTACTTGGTACGTTGTATACAAAAAAACACTTACGTACATATTTTGTGGGTACAAAAATACCAAACCAGGACATATTTTGTGAGAAAACGCACCAGAAGTATGTTTTTTACAGCGTACGTTTGGTACGCGTACGTACGTACAACGTATTTCTTCTGGGAGGGCAGTGGAACAGCGCTTGTGAGTTGGATGTCAACACAGACAAATGCAACTTTTTATTTATACTTTATTTTATTTCTCTATATTTTAGATTAACTTTTCCTATTGTAAATTAGATTATATTTGTAATATTAATTAATTGCACAACCATTAACAATGTCATGTTAGTTTTTTTTAATTATTTTTGTTGTTGTTTTTTTATAGAGAACTTTTTTCTTACATTACTATACAATATTATTATAGAAGTAATAGTTAAACTAAAATTATAACATAGGGTCCCCGTCTTACGTTGAAGTTCCTTTCCTACAGAGTGACTTGAACCGATTTTTGACCTAAGTCGAAACTCACCTTAAATTATATGTTTGTAGTGGTAAAAATAGCAACACCTCAAAGAGTACATTCTTTGAAGCACAGTGCCACTCTACTTCTGGCACTGTTGGAGAGTATTCCCGACACGCCAACATTATTGAACAATTTCAGTTAATCCACAAAGGAATTGTTATTGCATTCATTATTTAAAGAGAAACATTATTCTTTCGTTCCCAATTTCTAGACAGGCACAGCCTGCAATTCAAGTCTAGTATAATGTAAAATCGTGTAGGTCATTCCAACTAGCAACATTAGGTAGTTACGCCCCATACGCAAGTACGCTAACTGTGGTTTAACACCATTCTTGGTTGAACTCAGATCTCCCTCTGAGCAAACATTAACACAACGCTATTATACGCGTTTTTCTCCCAAGAATCTATCACAAGTGAAACTAGTAAAAATTAAATGTAGGAAGTGCATCCCGCCCAAAAGAACACTCGGTGAATTAAATATTTGTCAAAGTTGTTAAAATAATTTTCAAAATAATTAGAATTTTTTTCAAAAATAATTAAAGTACTGATAAGAAAATAATTAAAGAACTGATAAAAAATAATTAAAGAAATGCTGAAAAAGAGTTAAAGTAACTGCCGAAATATAAATATAAAAAAGGTCAGATCAAAATCTGAACATTATAAATAATTTGCCTTGCCTTATAACTACTGTACCCAGTGCTGTTAAATATCTCCTTCATAACTTAATCAGCCTCTGTTTTATACAGAAGATGTTTCAAGGGATATATAATGTAAATATGTTACCTGTGAACCGGACCACGGATTGAGAACCAGGCAAAGCTAAGTCCGGGTCTCAGGAGTTCTACTGTTTCAAAATTATGTGTGAAATTATATATGTTTTGTTTTATATTTAACTCAGTGAAATACTTTTTGCCAACAAGAGATTCATTGCGAACATTTGCGAAGTGGACCATTTCTGTGAAACTTCTAAGAACATTTAAAAACATTTATTCAACTATTGATAAATAAATAAATTAATTCTACTCTAGTGCAGTCGTCTCCTTAATTACTGTAAAAAGTATTGACCGGCTATCTACGAAAACTTAAATACTTTATCTTATAAACAATGAAATCATCTTGACTTGTTTACTTAAAAACTCTATCCTTAACCCTTTAACGCCTGTGGGGACAAAACAGTGACGGTTGTAGGGTTATTTTCAATGCAAATTTAATTGTATTGTAGGGTAATAGTAATTCCGGCGTTAAAGGGTTAAAGACTAAAGTGGAGCGAAATTCTCGAGTATAGTGAAACTCACTGATTGTCCCAAGATTCATAACTGCTCCGGCCGTTATGCCGGAGAGGCACAAGTCTCAATAATCTGAAGTGTCACCCATGCCTTCTTCTTAGCCTTCATATCACAATGCCTTTAAATGCCCTCTCAGTCAGCATGGTAACCACGGATCGACGAAGGTCCGGGACCTCCTAAGCTGATAAAAGTAAAAGTAAAAAACGTTTTCATAATAATTGTAAAAGGATCAAACAATTTTAAATTTTATAATTATATGATTAATTACTCTGATAACTAATATTTATGTTTTACAGGTAAATGAAAACAAAACTCCACCAGGAATAAACTTTGAAATAAATTTTAAAAATTGAATACAAAAATGGAGAAACACTTCGGTCAGATAAATTTAGCTTTCGTTGCTGAGATTGAAACAAACAATTCGTTAAGTAATGAAGACAAAAAACTAGAAACAAAAACAGGTACAGAAACAGGAACAGAAATAGAAACGAAAACAGAAAACGAAAACAGAAACAATGCATCTACAAACAAATCAGAAGTAGTAAAGGAAGAAGACAATGAAATGGAGTTTAAGAAGCAGGTAAGAACTTTCAAATTTTTATTATTGTTATTATTATTACGAATTTTATAATTAATATTATTACTATTACCGATGTTGCTTATACTATAATGATTATGGTTGTTCTTCTTGTTTTGATTACTAGCTGTTATAGAAAACTTGTGGTCAACTCTAGTAATTCAAGTTTTTAAACTCCAATGTGAAACAAATGTGTCACATTTTTAAAAATTAATTAAATTTAAATTTCCTTTAAAACTGTTTTTTTCGATTTTATGCTTCGTGAGGACGACAAACTTTGCCATTTTTTAGTTTTGATTGTAGAAATAAGCATGTGACTTACAATTTTTGGGTAAAAGAAGAGATAAATGAGAACTTGACACACTCATTTAAGACACCCTGAAAGCAACCATAATCAATCCTCAGCCTCTCGAGTTTTCTTCAAGTCTCAAAAGGTTAACTAAAAAAGCATATGTAAAATCATAGTCTTTTAATTATTGGTTAATTTATCCAAATTATTCGATCAAATGGACCAGGATGTAGTTGCAAGGCACATTCGTTGTAATGTGTAAAATTTTGGAAAAAAAAACCCACACAAATGATGTAATTTAAACATAATTGTTCATTCATACTCACGTCACAATTATTTGTATTTGGTATACTGTATTTTAAATTCTCTAAAAATTATGCAGGTTACCAAGTCTGGTTATAATATGGTTTAGCTATAAGCTAAGATTGCAGTATCTAATTAGTTTAATGGGGATTGAAACTGACTAATTTATGGTCCACTACTGGTTATGATATTGAATTAATGTGGTGCAAAGCTGGGTGAAAATAGGCTAACACTGTTTGCAATGGGGCTCCGAACTGGCCGAAGGTAGGGTCAACACTGCTTGCAATGTGGCTGAGGTATAGTTTGATACTGGTTTCAATATGGCTGAGTTGGTATGAGTATGGCTCAAAACCGGCTAATATGGTTGAAAAATTGTCTAGCTATGGTTCTATTCCGGCAAACACGGCAACAGAATGGCCGAAGACCGGCAAACCGATACGGCCCAGATATGGCCAATTGTGCAAATATAGGCCGGGCCGGATCTGGCGACCGCATTGAGCCATAGTTGGAACACATGTTTCGTTTGAAAACTGAAATACAGATCTAGGCCGAATATGGCTTAGTTCTGTTTGCCGGGTGCGACTGTCACCCATATTTGCTAGAACACGAACGGACCTGGCCCAGTGTATACATGCTGTTTGGGTAGGCTGCTCATGTGGTTCAAAGAGCAAACTCTGTACGTTCAGGAGCTATTGTAAAGATTTCCCTTCACGTTTGTGGGTACACCAGAAGACTATAATGCATGTTCCGCTGATTTAACTTTCAGAATAAAGTAAAATTATAATTGTGATTACAGTAATCGTGATAATGATGAACTGAAATGCATTTTCAGATAATCGGTGGCCTGATTGGAGCATTGGCCTACTTCACCGTGGGAAGTATGTTTGCCTACCCTAGCAGTGCATTGCCTTCTATGTACAGCAAAGATACAGATGGCTTTGCTTTGAGGGAGGATCAAGGAGTACTTTTTTGTAAGTAAAAAATTGTTTTTCTGTATCAATAATAAATATTTTTAAAATTATATGCAGTATGCTGCGCGACAAAAATATTGTATTCATTACACCAATGTTTAAAAAATTTTGTCGATTGTCTGAATGAATCATGATTCGAATATCAGAACATAAACATATTAAAATGTTTGTAATAAGACTATGAACTGAAATACAAATTGTATTTTCTTATTGTTTCGTTGTTATGATGAAGTTTTATAAATGGTCCACTGATACAACGTATTTTTAAAAGTGTACTTTCTCATTTCAAGCTGAAACTTATTTCTAATTTTTTACAGCAAGTCTTTTGGGAATTGGCGCCATAGCTGGTAAGATTTTGAGCGGCCCTCTGGTGGTGATGGTTGGACACAGGTCTCTTTGTCTGATTTCCCTGCCTTTCGCCCTCGCTGGATGGATTGGCATCGTTATCTCGCCCAATGTCTCCCTACTCTACGTCTTCCGACTGCTTCAAGGGACAGCTTATGGCTGTTTGGAATGTGTCTACAACTACATTATTGAAATCACCCACTCCTCGGTTCGAGGCAGAATGACTGCAACTGTTGATGTATCGCAGAGAATAGGAATGATCTTTGCCTTTAGTATGGGTTTCACTTCATTAGACTGGAGGTATATGGCTCTTGTGTTGGGTCTAGGAAGTACAGTCATTCCTTTTATTGGATTGTTCTTCTTACACGACTCACCTCGTTGGTTGGTAAGTAAGGGGAGAGACGAAAAGGCTAAAGATTCTTTAAGGTTTTACAGAGGAGACAAATTTAACATTGAGAAAGAATACTCGGACATCAAATTACAACATGACAAGGATTCTAAACAAGTAAGAAGCTCGCTTCAAGAATTGAAATTGTCCATGTCAACATCTTACAGAAGAATAATGATAATCTGTTGCATCTTGTCTTTGGTGTTTCCATTCACTGGTGATTTTGTGTTTACTACCTATGCTACAATTATCTTTAAGGATGTCAGTCCGAGCATTGATGGTAACATATGCACAATGATACTTGGTTTTATGAATCTGGTTTCAACGCTGTTTTACATATCTTTTGCTGATCGATTTGCAAGAAAAACAATCTTCATTATACCATTATGTATTTCTGGAGCATCTCTCACAGCTATAGGAATCTTTTTCTATTGTGTCGTAGATGTTTCTGCGGCAGATGCATCCATAACTTGGATACCTTTGGTGCTAATAATAACCATCAGCTTTTGCATAAACATCTCAAAATCAATCATATTTCTACAAAGAGGAGAACTGCTTCCGAATTCCATCAGAGCAGCGGGGCTAGTCACCACCGGTTTTTGCTACAGCATCGGATTTTTCGGATCCCTGATGTCTTATCCTATTTTGGTTACCACTATCGATACTTACGGGACATTCATTTTGTTTTCTTTTGTCTGTTTCACTGTAGCCGTCTTCTGCCATATCACCGTTCCTGAAACCAAGGGGAAATCATTAGAGGAAATTCAAGAAATAGTAACAGACTTAGGTAATAATGAGGCCAGTAAAAAAGTCTCGAAGGTTCATCTAAAGAACAGTTATTTAGGTACTAATACACAATGGTATGCTATTTAGGTGATAAATATATTGTTGAGCATTCTTATAGTTTAGGATCAACTATGCTTTATATTGTTGGTTCTTTTCTAAGATAGTAGCAGCTTTGCTTTATATTGTACAGTATAATATAGTATATAAAAATCATCGACTGTCTTAGATTTTAATTGATAAAAAAAAGTTATTTTGTCAATACAGCTCAAAACAATCCTTAGAATGAAATAGAAAAGCTGCATTAAGCGTTGTTGTATTTTTCATAAAACACTTTGTAACCAATTGTACATTATAGCACAGGCAGGGAACACAACACACTATACATTATTGTTGAACAACATTAAATTATAAAACACTTTATTTTTTCAATAACCGAATCATTTAATCAAAAACATATGTAACTTAACTCCTCATTGTATGCAGAGACAAACTTGAAACATACAAAATAACCTTTTAAACATTAATTTTAATTTACTTTGATATGTCTTATGTTTAAGTGTTATTATTTAAAAGATGTATATTTTTATTTATGTATTTATTATACCAAATATTTAATATGTTTAAATTTTTATGTTGTGTAATATGTTTGTGCATTAATAGTGTTTAAATAATCTAGTCATGACTCATTAATAGAATAAGTTTATTTTCTTATTTATAGAAAATCATTTATAAAAAATACATTTGTATGACTATATAAGAATATATTTTATCAAAACAAATATTTGGCTTATTCCTTTTTAACTAACAAATGCTACAAAAAACTTGTTATTGAGATAGAAAAATTATGTTTCTTAAGTACTGACTAGTATTTCGAGGAGAAAAATAAAATATGATTATCATATAGGCTAGTACAGACTCAAACTTGAAGTGGGAAAAACGGGCATGGATCTCAGTTCTAGAGGGATCTCATTCCAGATGACTGGAGTGGCATATGATAATGCCCTTTTTCCAAGGTTAAGATTTACCCTTCAAACCTTAAAAGTTTGCAAGTCCCTTGACCGGATCGTGCGTGAAGGTGTATAAAGCTGAAACATTCCTGTAAAGTGACAAATTAAAAAGATTGATCTTAAAACTTTTCAAAAATATCTAAAATGTTTTTATTTGAAAGATATACATTTTTGCGAAATTTTGGTTTCAGTAAAGGTTGTTCAGAAGTTATAGTTCCTTATTGCTCTAATTAAAAAAAAATATGAATCAAATTTTGATGTGGCTACCCTTCGAAAACCTGAAACAACTTGTATTTAAAATAAATTGAAATTTTTGTAAAATTTATCTTTAGTAACAGTTGTTTCGAATGAAAAAAATGTTAATTTCATTCTAAGTAAACACTTTTTTAAATACAAAATGAAAAGGTATACAGAAAATTTTGATTTTGGTTAATCCTCTAAATAAAATTAATTTTTAGTAACAGTTGTTTTGAATGAATAAATGTTAATTTCATTCTAAGTAAAAATTTTTTTAAATAAAAAATAAAAAAGGTATACAGAAAATTTTGATTTTGGTTAATCCTCTAAATAAATTTATTCATTTTACTCATTTAATAAAAAGTTGATTTTGCAAGTTTTGCAAAAAAAACGCATGCAAACTATTGTTCAAAACCCTAGAAATTTTACAAACAAAAACATCAATGTAGAATGATTAGAATTAAAAACCCAACATTTTATTCTCTAAGACAGGGGTTCTCAACTGGTGGTCCATGGAGCTTTTTCACAGTGGTCAACGGGAAAGTATTTATTACCGTATAAAAATAGTGTAAGAGTTTAAGTAACGCTAGCTTAAAAAGTATAAAATAAAACATGATGTATCTCAGATAATTTGAAATAATGAGATCTATCACAAGTGAACATTATTGGAAAAATTTACTTAAAATACATTTCATGAAATGAAAAAGAACTGCTTAAAAATGTATAGGTATTTGAAAAAATATTAATATTTTTTATTTAAAATTTGTCACCGATAAAATATAATTTTGTATGTTGAACGTACCGAAATCAATTTTTAATTTGTATAAAGATCGTCTGTTCATTGATCTACAAGGAACAAAATTGAAATTTGATGTTGGCAAAATTGGATATATATATATATATATATACGTAATATTTACTATATTACGTAATATAACTTGGATACCATTGGTGCTAATAATAACCATCAGCTTTTGCATAAACATCTCAAAATCAATCA
>JARUHE010323964.1:0-11263 GCA_031471125.1 Archaeomysis grebnitzkii | reverse complement strand
AGTCAAAAACAGAGTTTTGGAAAAAAAATTCATAAAATAAACATTTATTGAATTATAGCCATGCGAGATTGCAGGTCATCTATGGCTAGTTTTATGAATTTCATGAGTAACTTAGACTTTTGTTTGAAATTTTAAAGAAAAGCTTATTTGAAATAAATGAAAGAAGTGTTAATATACTTCTATAGGGGTGAGTTGTATGTTCCATTAGAACATATAACATTTGAAACAAAGTTATGAAATATAGAATAGTATTCAACAGTTATACAAATTCAGAAACTTTTTTGACTTTACAGATACAGCCTTTAATGTATAGCATTTACACATGCTTGTTTTTTTATAACTTTGTCTAAACTATTGTTTATTGGACAGTTTTCAAAATAAATAACTTTGGTAAAACCTAAACTTTCATAAATTAAAATGTATCAATACCTAAATTTTTATTTTTATTTTAAATGTTTTTTATTTCCATAGAGTAATTGCTACAACAATGATGCTCACCTTTGAAGATGATTCAAGTGTTCTAAGTTTATTGAAGAAACTTGTTGATGAATTTGTTGCAGAAAATAGTAATGTTAATCGAGTCAAACATGTGGATGAAAAGAAAAGATTCTCTAAATATTTAGAAAAGAAAGTTTATCATATTCTTCTATCTCATCGAAAAGGTTAGTTGTTTTTATTATTATAGCTGCGAATTATCAAAAACATTTGTTAATATTTTTATTCTTCTGTCTCATCGAAAAGGTTAGTTGTTTTTTTATTATAGCTGCGAATTATTGAAAAAAACATTTGTTAATATTTTCTATTGAGTTATCTAATCAAAAAAAAAATATATTATCAACGAATATTGTTCACAGATTATACAACACTTTTTGATGATGTCAAAAGAAAATATCACAATGTTGAAACTGAATCCTTGCCAACACATTTAAATGAAATTGAGAAACTTTTTTGGCATACCTGTTTGCTGAAGTGGCAGAGGAAATTTGATGAGGCCCAAGCACTGGATGCTGCTGTGTCATATTTAGAAAAAAATGGTAAATGTTCTTATGTTTTGTTACAATGGAAATATTTTAGCCATTTAAATTCTGAACATGTTTCAAATTGCTATAATAAAAATCAAGTAATTAAATTAAACACTTTAGAAAGTTCTCAATGTATCTTTTGTTAATAGGTCTACATTTTATTTTTATTTTGTGATTATAGGTCCTGTAATTTTCACCCTTGATTATTATCAGTGAATCTTCTATGAAATAACAGATGTATGCTTTTGTTAACCTGTTTTTGAAAAAAAAACATCTTTTATACATGACCTCTGATCGTTGGTGTTGGGGTTGTTCTGGAACGGTGGATGATTTGTGAACTCTACCACAATTTAGCATTTTTTCAAAATAATAAAAGCATTATTAGGGTATCTATCTTACCAATACCCTATTACAATAAACATCCGTGAGTCAGTCCGTCGTCGTCAGCATCTCACGTTCACAATTTAGGTGAAGGTAAATGCTAAAGTTTTTCATTTTTTATTTCACAGTTTTCTTTATTGAACAAAGTTTATAGATAATGAGCTAAATAATAACTTTACTTAAATAAAAAAAATTCTGTATAATATATTTTCTTTAAAAAATGACGTTTTATAGCTCAAATTAACTTTGAAAAATTTCACTGTTTTTATAAGAGGTGAAGGTAAATGTTAGTTTTTTTATTTTCGATTTCAGTTTCTATAGATTGTTTTCCTTAAAAATGATGGTTTTAACTAACTTAAAAATATTTTTATAAGAGGTGAAGACAAATGTTGTTTTTTTTATTTCACATTTTTTGTTAGAAGTTCAATTAATTTGTAATCTAGGTTTTTGTCTTTTACTGAAACCATTTCTTACCTCTGGTTGATGGATGCCCTATTATATCCAAATTTTATAAAACTTGAAGATCATGGTTAACTGAGATTATTATTTGAATGTTTAGAGAAAAATGTATTTAAAACAAATGAAAAAACAGGAGATTCTAAGGTAGAATGCCTGGAGGATATTTTTGCCTAGAATTTACACTTTTTTAAATAATAGACATTTTAGGAGTTATAATATGTTGATGTTTAGGATAAACACAATTGAGATATGATTTAATAATTAGTTAGACTTTTACATTACAGACTTATATACTTGACTGTAAGTATCTATCTTACAAGGATATTACAAGAGTTGTTAAACTTAGCCAATTTATCATCAAATTCATGATTAACCAAATGTTTTTTTGAAGGTTTAGAGATATTTTTATTATAAACAAAGGAAAAACAGGATTAATATAATAATATATAGAATTTTATAAAAAAAAATTGAACATTTTAGAAACTTTTTTAACATACAAACGCAGCCATCAATGCATAACATTTACTCGTACTTGTTATCACCTTGTTTTGGTACTGTTGACACTTTATTACATATGGTATCACCCAAATAAATCATCCTCAACTAAAGAAATATTTGAAATGTACAGTTTTAAGATAATCAATCAGCTGTGTTAATAAAGCAGCAATTGCTTGTTTATGTTTTAATGTTATGATGACTCTCATTTCTTGTGTGATAATAATACATGTTGGGTGTAGATTTAAATAAATAAAATAATTCAATTTAATTTCAAGTAAATTAACTGAAAATTATTCAAATAAAAAATTTAAACGAAATTAAATAATATAATTTTAGGTAAATTAGGTGAAAATTATTTAAATAAACAATTTAAATTAAATAATATAATTTTAAGTAAATTAAATGAAAATTATCTAAATAAATAATTTAAATGAAATTAAATATAATTTTAAGTCGTCAATTAAGTGAAAATTATTTAAATGAAATTAAATATAATTTCAGGTGAATTAGGTGAAAATTCAGATGTAAGAAATGTATTAAAGTTTATTATTAAGCTAAAAAATTGTGGGGACAGAAGCAAGTCTCCAGGCAAGGATGCTTTAATTCCACGCATTGTTTTCAACTCGACGGTAAGTTTATTTTTCTACAAAAGCTATTGAGATTATTTTTGAAGTGATTAAGAAGCCTTAGCAGATCAGATTGTAATGCAGTGAAAATTACAGTTTTGTTTCTACTGTATTTTGTAATGGAATCTTTATAACAATGTTTTCCATCATTTCAGACATCAAATGTAGAAATACCGAACATTCCACTAAACTATGGAGAAACCAGATCTCATTTCCTGCCAAAAAATAAGTTCTACACACATTATCCATCGCATATTTTCAATAATGATAATCTACCAACTATAGAAAATTATAACTATGAAACAATTGAGTCTACTCATCAAAAACCATTATATAAATATAACATAAATTTTTCTTTGTGCCATAGCTTACCTGGAACTTTGTTGTCATCTTTTATGAATAATGGTAGATCATGTGAATCTGGAAAAGGTTTGAATTTCTTAGTAAATTGTGAAAAAAGTACAAGTTTAAATCTTAATGACAGGCTAACTATACCAGAATTGCCAGAATATCTCGAGAATGGCGTAAATATATTTTCGAGAACTTCTTATGTAAACAAGTTTGGAAGCGATGAAGGGTATGTCTCCTCTCATAATAGCAGCTCTTTTGAGGCCTCGTTTGAAGAAAAAGGATCTATTTGGGAGTTTGTGGCAAATTCTCCATTGCCACCAACTTTGTATACTTGGGAAACGTTGGGTAAGCACAACAGAGCACAGCAGAAGTTTTTCATTACTGAAGCTGGTTCAGAAGTTGTTCATAAAGTTTGGAAAACTTACCAAGACTTATGGAAGTATATTTCAAAAGGCAGCTCTAAACAAAAGTTGTTGGTCATTGATCAAAAAGATCTTTGCTTAAATGCATTACATTGTCTGCTTAATATTCCATCTTCAACTTTTATTTGGTCATTTGATGATAAAGGTTTTGTAATTACTGAAGGAGTTTGCTGTTCAGGGTTGCTTCCTGATTGTGTTCATTCTTATTTGAAAGATTTTGCTCTATGTGGCAATTACATGAACAGATTAGAAGTTGAATTCCAAATAGATTTTATGAAACAATTGAAAAATGAAAATAGTGGGCTAGTTCTTAATGCTTTTACTGTTGCTATAAATAAGTTTTTGGCTTTATATAGAGCATCGGTCTTGTCAATTATAGGAGAACAGCAGCTTCTAAATCTAAAATTTAAAACACGGCTTCTGATGAAGAAAATAAAGTTTGTTGCAATGTTATGCCACATAACAGATAAAGAATCATATGAAAGTGTATTCATATCTAATACCATCTCATTACCTAATATTTCACATAGTTTGTACAATAAAAAAGGTCCTCTATGTACAGCATCACTTCCCAAAGGTTTATCCCTGTTAGGGGAGCTATATAAACAATTGACAATAACTAGAGATGAAGGTTGTTCTTTCATTTTATTGTCCATCTTTAACACTACTTGCCAACCATTTTTTAGATATATTGAGAATTGGATCTATAAAGGGGTTTGTGATGATCCAATCGAAGAGTTTATGATCCATAAAAATAATGAAGCCGCACTTGCAAGAGATCGCCGATATTGGACAAAAGCATTCACTCTGAAAGAATTGGATGATGTTCCAGAATTTTTACAGGAAGTTTTAAAAGTTGCATACTTTTGTGGAAAATCTATAAATTTGCTGAAACTTTGTTCGCCAAAACATTTTTTGCTCAAGGAAGGAAATTATCTCTACCCTAAGATGCAGTTATGTACATCTCCGACAGAGTTGGAAGACATTCGTAAACAGTGCAATTATTATCATTCTTGTATGGAAAAGCTAGCAGTGAAGTTTCAAATAACTCCCCAACAATTAGGTTTATTGAATGAAGAAAGAAAAGAACAAATTTTGAAAATGTCAATCTCAACAAATGCAGCAACATTAAAAATGATTAATGAAAGAATGTATAATATTCATGAAAACAATCGAAAATTGAAAAGAAAAAGGTTTGAAGAAATCCAACAAAACATTGAAGAGACAAAAAAGAACAAGCAATATACAAACGAGATCTATTTACATCATGAAGCAATACGAGAGGAAAATGCAAGTTTGAAACAACAAATGGAATGTTATTACAATGAAGTGTTGAGGGTAGCAGAGAAAAGAGAACATCTTGCAAAATGGAAGCTGAAAAGAGCACATTTTAATAATTCCAGAAGAGAATTCATAAATTCAATTACTTGGGATAAAGACAATGAAACAGTGCTTGGCTTTTCACAAACAGACAATGAGCTCAATGAAAATCAAATTGTTTTGGATGAAAAAATTTCCACATTATCGTTGGTTAATTTGTCAGATTCTCCAAATTATTATGACTTAGAATCTCCATGTACAATAATTACTGATGAAATGACAAGTTCTCAGATGAGCACAAGTTCTGATTGTATTGCAACACCCTTAGAAGAAAGAGTCACCGATTTTGACAGTTATGAGATGGACAATTTTTCTAATAGAAATGAGTCAAAGAGGTTGAGGTCAAATGATGCATATAAAATGAGTACAATTGAAGAAGTTATAACAGGAAATGATAATTTTCACAAGGAAGAAAATACAAGTCATCATGCAGACATATTATCTAAAGAACTACATAAAACAATAAATATTTTCTCCAATGAAATGAGCAAAAATGCTATGATGGCATCAAAAATTGATACTTGTGACATACCAGAAAAAGTGAAAAATCAAGGGCTTTTAGGTAGCTTAGCTTTGGAAATTAAACAAAAAGTGTTGAAGGAAGAATTCGGCATTAATTTAATGCAAGATAATTTAGTTAATGAAGTTGATAAAAATTACAACAAAAATAATATGAATATCTTTGGCCTAAATGATTATAACCAAACTGAAGATTGTAAAGTGTTTGTAAATGAGACCACTCCTGAAAGTGTGTATGATGTTAATACTTTGGAATGTGTTAATGATGACAATGGAAATGCTATAGCATCATTACGTGAAAATGTGTTGACAGAATATAAAGAACGCAAAGCTATGGCAACTTCCATCAAAAGAAAAAGCTTAAATTTAAAATATCGAGATGTCAAAAATTTGAACAAAGATTGTTGTGGACTTTCTCAATTAGCTCTCAATGATATAGGAGACCATGATATTGAAGACAAAATGGCGAGTACAATTATTTCTCCAGAAATGGAAAGAAATTTAACTGGAGACCCTGTGATAGCTTATCAAAGACAAACTTCAATTCAGAGCTACTCAACTGCAACTTCTTCTGCATATGTCACACCCGAGGAAGGCGAAAAACCTTTGTTAGTTGCACAGGTAAATATTCGTTTCCATTTGTCTAAAAAAGTATGTTCATTATTTTACCTAAATATCAAATAAGTATAAAATTTTGCTTCATTTAAAGATTAATAGAATTATTATCAAAAGATTTTTTTTTCAAAAATTAATATTTATCGAGTTATTTTTTCTTTACCAAAGGCAACACTGTTCATTTACCGTTTTTGGGACCTCTGGAATCAATTAATTACACTGGCTGAGTTTTCACTATATTGGTTTACTCTTAATAGATGAAGGTTGGGGCTAAGGTATCACAATTATGTTCATGAAAGTTATTTGATTTTTTTCTTATCAGCTTTGTGGAGAAATACTTAAAGAGAGAGGCAGAAATGCACATGGCCATGTGTCAGACTCAGTCTTACCCAAACTACTTCATGGCAATGTAAGTTCAACTTTATTATTTATGTGATAAATAAATAATTTTAAATTGTAACTTCAAATATTGATGGATGGTATTCATTAAATTAATAATGTTTGAAATCAGTCCAATAAAAGTTTTCTGAGTTAATAGTAGTGTAAAATTAAATCATTTTTGAGTTTGTTAACAATTTTTTTTGTTGATTTTTGTAAAGGATTTTTAGCAAAGACGAAAGGCGGCACTTTGAGCCAGTCTTGGTTGTTGTTGGGAAAGTGGAAAAAATATTTGTTTTCCAATTTTTTTATAGCCATACACTTGATATAAATGAAAAGCCTATATCCTTATATGTACAGTATATATGCTTATGTGCAATTTTCACTTCTTGAATATACTAAAAAAAATTATCTTTTTTAGGGAGTTTAAGAACTTGTAATTGTTTGAAAAGTATAGAAAATATTTATTATTTTTCAAGTTTATATATTTTGAATAAGATGGAAGGAATACTAATACTAAACAATCCAGCTTGTTCAGTTTTTTTGTGAATGATACTCATTGGTTGCATTTGATTCTGCTAGCAACAGCCAATGGTGATTGTTGGTAGCAATTTCCATTATCAAATTAAAATAATTTTTATGTCTTTGCTATAAATCTGTAGAGTTTGATAACTTTTAAATATAGAGCAGATATAACTTGAACTAATTTCACATTTTTTGGCATGTATTGTTTTTGTTTAAATGATTGAAATATTTTATTGAATTAGTTCGTAATACCTTGAGGGATGTGTTTAGCAAAATTTGTATTATTTTTTTTAAACATGAATAAAACAGAAATGATTCATTTTGACATTTCAAATAACAATAACAAAGAATGAATTGTCAAAATTGATTAATTCCCTGGTTATTGAAATGTTTTTTCATTGAAGTGTTGCTAAATGTTTCCCTCATTGTTTCTTTTCTAGATACTAGAAATGTGTGATATTCATGCCATTAATTTAATTTTTATGCTGCCCTAAAACAGGATACTGAACTACCATCAATAGAAAATGACAACATTAACACTAGTGATGACTATTATGGCTTGTCTGACATACTCAAAGTACCTCCAATTGATCCTTACCCTACCAATTTCCCTGATTATATTGGTATGTAGGAAAGTTTTATTAGCTTGTTGTTATACATCTTAGTCAAGAATAACCTTACATTTATGGGTGGCCTATTGGTATCAATAAATGTTCACTTTAAATCTGATTTTTGTTGCGCGTGCATAGCGAAGCTCTACATGGACTTTATTTTGTTTTCATGTTTTGGTTTGATTTATGCACCAATAGTCTCGAAGGTGAATTTGTAATTAATGTACATTTTCTCATTTTGTAACATTCTTTTTGATTGACATTCTGATATGGTGACATAGAATTGTCACGCGACATTTGAACCATTCGGTTCATGGATTACTAGTTGATATTTTGGCATGTGTGTAGCAAAGCCCTATGTAGCAGTAGCACTGCTGATGTCGTTATCCTCGTCAGTGCTAGACAATGGCTTAAATGTTTATATTCATCAACAATCCTTCAATTGCATATGGTATAGGGTTCATTATTCTTTTAGTGAATTTCTTATGAATATGGCAGGAATGAGCTATTGTGATCACTCTGTCATAATCCCTTAGGCATTGTAAAATAAAAAAAAGTTATTTATATACTTAGCCAATTTTTTTGAGAATTTATTTAAAGCTTTATAATGAATTTTGTTTAATAATAATTCATACATTACTTGCTGCTTTTCAGATGAGCTTTCGGGTGACTTCTCATATTTCTAATTATGCACGCACACATAAAAAGTGATACAGCTTATATCATATTTATTTAGACCAAATTAAACCATTTATTTGCTAAAAATATCAGTACATTAATCAAGGCTTGAAATTATTAGGTATCTAATAAACCTCTACCTATGTGAATCTACAAAACTTAGGCAATATATAATATTATGTTGGTCGAAATTGTAGTTTTTCTTTTTAGAAAATAATAGTATTTAATTTGTATTATATTTTTGAAAGGTCAACCACCTGCAGTGAATTTAGTTGAGTCAACTCTTCAGAAAAATGTTTCCAAAGAAATGAAAGATGAACAACTAGCAAAAGAGACATCTTTGAAAGGACTGTCCTCCATACCTGTTTATTTTGTCAGGTCATTGTTTTGTCATCTGTCTATGCAGTAAGTTTTTTTTGTGAAGTTTCAAGTTTTGCCATTTATCACATGTATAATAAATTGTTTTTTGTTTGATGAAGTTTTGATATTTATCCATGCAGTTATAAATTGTTCTTTTTTGATGAAGTTATCAAGTTTTCCCTGTCATGTTTCTAGACATGATTGGTGATTCTTTATCTGATTGGAGTAGCAGTCTCCATCTCATTTTCTGAAATATTATATTTTTATCAAACAACATCAAAAACTTGCTTTATGGCTATATCTTATAAAGATTCTAATTTTGAAACTGAAATGTTGTTTGTCTTCCAGAAGTCAGTTGGTGAATGAGAGTTTGATGAGTTATTTGATAGTTGAAGAATCGTTATTAGATCACCTTCTTACTCTTAGGTTGTCTTTGCTTTATCATGACGCTAGTTTTGCTCGAGCTTTGAATCATCATCTCTTCTCTCGGGTGAGTTTACTTATGGTTTATGAATAATGTTTTGCATTACATGATCAGAAATAATCACTTTTTTGGCACAAATAACATCCCAGAATCTACCAATCAAATGTTTCATTTTTATCGAGCATTCCATTAGGAAAAAGCTCTATATAGGTTATATTTTTCCGTCGTCGTCGTCTGCACTTGAAAATCAATTAGTGTTAAAACAACTTTATTTTAAGAGTTACAGAGAACTTCCATAAACAAAAAAGTTGTTTGTCTTAACTTTCCAGCCAATATTGTTAATAATATATTTTTTTTAAATCCACATTTACGGAGTTATAGCAAAAAAAAACCTCGTTTTTTAACTAAAAAAAAAAATTTGAGCAAAAGTTTAAAGTTTTTTGTTTGAAGTTACAAAAATATTTATTGAAGAAAAGTTGCGTATTACGACTAGCCAATCAAAATTGCCAAGAGGAATTTTTTTTGAAAACCCTATTTTAAAAAAGTTATAGTCAAAAAGGTTTTTTTTTTGAACAGTTACAGAAAATTTTATTGAACAAAAGTTGTCTATTATAAACATCTAACCAACATTACCAAGAATTTTTTTTTTCATAAAATAAATATTTATTGAATTATAGCCATGCGAGATTGCAGGTCATCTATGGCTAGTTATTTAATTCTAAATAAAAATCCTGTAAAATAAAAAACTCTTAAGCTGATTTCAAAATTTTAAAAAAGTTATAAAAATTTTTGTGAAATACTTTCTTAGTAAAGGTGTCTCAGAACTAACAGTTCTTAATTTTATTCGATGTAAATATTATTTTAAATAAAAAAAAAGTTTGAGCTCAATTTTGATTTTATGAAAACGTAAAAAGTTATTATATACTAGGGGTGTACCGAAGCTTCGGCACTTTGGCTTCTGCCGAATCCGAATCCAGGGTAATTTTTTGCCGAAGCTATGGCTTCGGCAGCTGATTTTTAATCCAGTTTTGTTTACCCCTACTGTATTTTTAATTATTGCTGTAGTTTTTCATTGATAAATTTCATTAACAGTTTGATGTTTCAAATTTTACTTATTGCATTGTTAATTTGATGTTATTATGTTATACAAAGGGCTTATTGACATAAAATACTAATTACCTTTAAGCTGTCAAATAGAGTAAATGTTTATGTTATTTCTATTTTAAATTATTTATATTGGTTTGCTAGTCTTAATGTTGAACTTAAGACAAATGAAGGTATGCATTGTTTATATTGTACACATGCAGTGACATTTTTAATAAAGTAGTCATTGAAAATATATCTGGTTTGAACACAGTACAGTATTTGTATATATCTAGCTTCCAATGTCATGTTTAAAAAAATCACTTTCATTTGTTGTATTTGTCGTTGAATGTAGATTTTATCTGAATATCAGCGTCAGTTTCCTATCCACGATATGTTTAATAATGAAAAAAATAAAAAAAGGATAACGACTACATTGCAAATGCTACTCTATATAAATATTTTCTGCCCACGTTCAACTAAAACGATCTATTACAATTCATTAGATTCAGTATGCCAATATTAGATTATTTTCCACAAGTTATGTGATAATCATAGCTAACAACATAGGCCATAGCGCCAAAAACGCGACCGATATAACAGTTAAATTCTTGTATTTTCATGTTCAATCTTGGTAAGGTCCAAATACAATAATATATTGCTTACATTTATTACTTCAGCATTAGTGTTTTCATGACATTATTTGTATAGCCTAATGAAAATTACTAGTTTTTATAAGAAATGTATGCAATTAATTGAACTGTGTTGTATATAAAATATTAAACCACATAAGCATATGAATTTCTTTTAATGTTCAGAAATGTTAATTAATAATGTGAGCATATGATTTTGTATAACTACATGAAATGTTAAACATGTTTGTTTTATTGTATGAAATAAGAAAAACCTAGGTTCATTTCCTTTGTTAATC
>JARUHE010323953.1:0-11263 GCA_031471125.1 Archaeomysis grebnitzkii | reverse complement strand
TTATTATCAAATTTCTTTAAATTTATTTACATTACAATCTATAGTTCGCTATTTCAATAAATTTCATAATAATATTAAAACTATTATTATTCGTCTTATTGAAAAAGCTCATACGAAAAAAGATTAAAAGTTTATACCATGTAGAATACCTCAAAACCTCGTTGAACGAAAAATTAGTGCCTCTTTACATAAATATATATATATATATATATATATATATTAGGGGTGTACCGAAGCTTCGGCTTCGGCTTTGACATACCGAATCCAAAGGCAATTTTTGCCGATCATTTTTTTAATTCAGCTTTATATACTGCTACTGGATTTTAATTTAGTTCTTAGTTTTCTTATTCTTGAATCTTATTTAAAAAGTAATTTTTCAGATTATATTGCTGCATTAATAATAATTGATATGTTCTATAGTATTATGAGTGTAGAGAGATGAAAACAGTGAAGCATAAATAAAATAGAATAATATTGCAAAATTTAAGCAGCAAAACTTATAATTAGAGATGATAAAGAACATAATTAAAAAATTCACACTGAAACAAAGAAGTATTTAGTACATAAACATTTCAAGTCACAGATACAGTAAAATATTATGCTGAAGTGTTTTTGATTTTTGGGGTGTAGACAGATCTTTTTTGTTTTTATTTTACAATGTTTTAAGATATTTTTTCCGTGAAGTTATTTATTGAGAATGATGTTTTTCACTGGTAGACAGGATCTAGTGTATTTTTGAAAAAAAAAATCATTTTAATTTTACATATGTTTTATTGAACATAAAAAGCTGTATGGACAATTATGAACACAGGATTTTTTTTGTAAAATTAATATTTATTGAAATAATATCTCAAACTTCTGGTTAGCATGTTTTTGATAAAAAAAATATTTTTTTCAATTTCAATTTAACAGATTTTATTGAACACGAATTGATTAATATGTAAGTCTTAACATTGTTGTTCAAAGTTTTTTTTGTAAAACAAACATTAATGGAAATAATATGTTCTCAAATCTCTGGTTAGAGACTACTTGGTACATTTTTGTAAAAAAAAATGTATTCTTATTTCCAATGTTTTTATTGAACATGCTATATAATAAATCTACACAATATTGTCCGATGGACTTTTTGTATGCTGCCTTCAGTGGGCTTGGTAGGGTAAAAAGTAAATTACCAAACATATTTCTTTTTTGCAGTTTTTATTTATTTTGACATGTTTCGCCTTTCATTAGGCAACTTCAGTTATAAGTAAAATATAAGTATGAAAATGTTAAAAGATGAATATAAGTAATTGATACTGAATTTAAGATTCCTCCTAAAGAATAAAAAAATTTGCTAAAATACATTTTTTTTAAACTAAAATATTTGAAAATAAATTTACAAAAAACTAGATTTGGTAAAACTTTTATTGAAAATTAAAACATTATGAAAATAGATTTGCTAGACTACATTTAAAAGTTGATACATAATATATATAAAAATGTATTTGATGAAACTATATTTAAAAGTTGATATACAATATATACAAAAATAAATTTGATGAAACTATATTTATAAGTTTATATACAATATATACAAAAATAAATTTGATAAGCTATATTTAAAAGCAAAAAGTAAAAGGTGTGAAAATAAAGAAAAGGGATTTTTGTTAAAAAATGAAAAGTGCAGCTTTAGTTAAGCTTAGCGAAAATAAAATTATCGTAAAAGTCGGCGTTCACATGAGCGGCAATACTCTTAAAATTGAACTAGTTAAAGTTTCACTAGCATTTCAAAACATGAGAAAATTGTTTAATTTTAATTTTGTTCACTTGTAATATCTTTAATATTTGTACATTGTATTAATTTCTAATTTACATGTTTACATGCTAATGCTGTTTGCATTGTTACAGTTAAATGTTAGGACTTAGGTGAATCTATTAGTATATGGGAGGGCTTTTCTGTTGTCCGATGACTTGATTGAAAGGTTTTGGATTTGTGTAGTAAATTATAATGTTGAGTTTTTGCTGGTCTGTGTTGCATGAAGTGTTTCTGTCAATTGTTTCTTTTAATGCTGTTTCGTCTATTTTGTTATTTATGTGGAATTGGTTTTCATAGTACAAGTGTATTTGGTTTGATGGTTCATTGTCATTTGGTGGTCTGGTGTCGAATTTTCTATCTATGAATTTCTTTATGTGGCTGTCCATTAATGTATTGCTGTAGTTGTTGTTTATGAGAGTTTGTTTTATTATAATTAATTATGTATGTAAATCCTGCCAGTTTGTGTTTATTTTGTATGCTCTGTTGCGGAAGTTAGATATTACACTTATTTTGTATTTTGTTGCTGTGTCACTTTCATTATTCAGACATTGTCCATTATCGGTTGTTTTAAAGTCTATGTATGTACTGTCGATATTTAAGTAAAGGAATGGGAGTCTGTTGCTTACGTTCATTTCATATGTCAGTTTAAGGCATGCATGTCGTTCAAAATCAGTCTTTAATTGTTGTATGGTGTCTTCACGGTCTGTTTGGAGGAAATGTCGCCGACGTATCTGGTGTATATGATGATTTTGTCTGTGTGTATTTATATGATTTGTTCTTCATAATAGCCCATATAAAAGTTATCAAATGTGCCGCCCAATGGTTGACCCATGGCTAAAATATTTTTCTGAATGTACATTTTCCCATCTAGTGTTGTAAATGGTGCTTCCTTGATACATATTTCCAGAAGTTGTTTCCGCAGGTATCTTGGCATCTTGGGTGCAGGTAATGTAGGATGGCCATAGGCGTGGTTGAGTATAATTTCAATTGTGTCGTCGATTGGTACATTTGTGTACAATGACTCGATTTCGAGTGATGCTATTATTCTTGTGTTTGTTTTGGTCCTTAATAAGTCAATGAATTCGTCGGTAAATTTAATGGAGTATTCGTTGGGGATATATGGCGTGATGATTGAATTGATTCATGTTGATAGTTCGTAAGTTGGTGCTGGGATCTGAGAAATAATAGGTCTTAATGAGTTATTGGTTTTGTGAGTTTTACATTCCCGTACATGTATCCGGGTGCGTAATCTCCTACGATAAGGGGCAGTTTTATGTCATCTACGACTTCTAAACCAGGAATTCCCTCCGGCCTTCCCAAAATGCACAATAATGGCCTATTTCTAATACCAATATTTTCTACAAAAGGCACACATAATTATAGTTCATCAAGATTTGATAAATTTACTCATAACCAATTTTCAATAAAGAATAGCTATGTATTTTTGAATTATGTACAGCCTTTGCATGATAACCATAATTGTGTAATCGCCAGTTTCGATGTCATTTCTCTATATAAAAACACCCCGATTAAGGAAACAATTGTTTAACAGTTTAACAAATATTTCGCAACAATAACCGTAAATACCATGGCTTCACTAAAAATTGTTCACCACCTACCTCACTTGAGATAAAATTATTATACTCGTACTTTATTTGTAATAAACAACTTTATGAACGATCAAACGGGTTAGCAATAGGTGCACCTGTTACAATAGATTTTTATGAGTATAAATGATCTCAAATCAATGCAATTTTAAAAAAATGTGAAAGTTCACGGCAGCTACGTTTTTTACGAGAACAGTGTATTAAACCTTTGAACATTCTTTCGAAAGTTCTAGAAAAAACTACAGAAGCTCACCTAACCCAATTCTCTCATATGTACAGAGTGCAATGATATAAATAAAAGGTCCTATAAAAACTCCCGAAAAAAAGTTATACAATTTATTAAAGTAAAAAGGATGTTTTAATACGAGGCGTTGTCGTGAAAAAGTGTAGCCATCGTGAAGTTTCACCAAAATATTATAAGTAGGTAAAAAAATTCTATGTTTTTATTTGTATATTTGACTATATCAACAATGTTAATTCCAATATTAGACAAGTTACATAGAGCCTATATAGTGTCCAACAAATAAGTTAGCACACCATACAAATATATTCATAAAAAATGACGAACAGGGTTATTCAAGGATAACTTCTGTAATTATAGTTTTCAAGTGAACGAGCTTTCAATTTTGAAATATATAAAATGTTTATTAGAACTTCTCATGAAGCTTGTACGACCATGTTCAACATAGCTTACATAAGTTAAATATAACAGAATACATAAACATTAATGCTTCTGGCTTATACTTATAAACATTTTTCTGACGATTACATGATGCAGTTCCTTTTGATGAATAAAAATTTAAGAAAAAAAGGAGTTACACCAACACTTGTGAATCAAATGTGAAAAAAAACATGTAAGGCCTAAGCTATATAAGCTAACTACTTAACAAATAGTTTATGTCAGCCCTGTCGAGCTCTTGCCGAAGGTTTTTTTTATGGTTTATCGTGAGCGATTTTTGAAAACGATTTAAGCATTGTAAAATTGACGAGCATGTTCTTATACATTTTCTTTGCTTCATTTATTTATTTATTTATATGATTTAGCAAAATTTTATTATCTAAGCTTAAATATATCACTAGCAGGGCGAAACCACCGATGTGGTTAGGTTTTAACATGATTTATATATACTTTTGCTGGTAAGAACTTCCCTGAAAGGATAGAATACAGCTTAAACCATAAACAGTTATACTTAATAATTAAACTAAAGGAAGCAAATCAATATTTTGTGATTGGTAAAACATTGTAGAGACTTAATAGTTCATTCTTCATTTTCTCATAAGTAAAGAACTCCTTTAAATCAAAAAGAGAAAAATTATATAACAAATTTTGATTTTAGTTAATCATGAAAATACTCCCAAGACCAGTTACAATGTGCAGGACATTGTCTTAGTAACAGTTGTTGAGACTAATAGTTATTCATTTTACTCAAGTGAACGTTCCTTTTAAATTAAAAAACAAAATATTGATAACTCAAATTTTTATTGAAAATATAGGAGGTAACAACATTCATAAAAAAGAAATAAAAACCCTATTATTTAAAAAAAATGAAATGAGAAATGATTAAAATGGAAAGTCGTACAGTTCACTCTAAACAAACATTGCTCTAAATATAATAACAAAAAAATTCCCGGACGACGACAACAATGACAACGACAATGATTAAAACAGAAATACAAATTATAGTATGTATTAATTAAATTAAAAAAATATCCGGGGACATGCTGAAAGAATTAATTAATTTTAACATACAAATCCATTCATAACACGAGTTCTTTTTATCTCAGTAATAATAATGAAATATATAACTTTGTTCTATCTGTCACAAAGATGAAGGCAAAGTTTATGTTTTTCTTAAATGTGGAGCCATCTTCTTAAAACAATGAAGTGTAAAAATTCCTTGTACAGCGTTCAAAGAGTATTTCTTCATAATGCTGACGTTATAGAAAAGTTTTTAATTGTGTTTGTTATTATAGAGTTTTCGCTACCTTCTTATACATTCTCTATCAGAAATATGTAGGTATAAGTGTGGTTTAATTCGGGTAGTTTTGTACAAATTATGCTTATAAATTGTATTACGTTAGTCTTTAGATCGGTAAATAAGTAGTTTATATCTCTCATTAGAACCTTGTTAGCTACGATATGGCTAGAGACAACGGGCTTGTACATCGAACAAATAGGCATTGGATCATCAGCAAGGGCTTAGAAAAGAACCCTAATTCACACTAATACAGAGTAAAAAAAACCATTATGTTCCATCTACTCTAACCACAAAACAACTGTTGTTCTGTGCTCTAGTTTTACATAACTAGATTATAGTACTTCAATGAAACATTGAAAGGTTGCACTGGCATTTCTCAAACCAAAAGACACACATATATTTATATTCATAAAGACCAAATGGCGTTGTAATGCTTGTTTTACAAACATCATCTGGGTGGATTGGTAACCTGAAACTAGATCAATTTTGGTACAATATGTCTTCTTAAATAGTTTTGACGATAGCAAATTATTATTACGGATTGGATATCTATCAACTTTAGTGATAAAGTTGAGAGCTCTATAATCACCACAAGTTCTTACTTTACCATCACCTTTAGGTAGCATATGCAGGGGAGAGCTCCATTGAGATCTTGAAGGTTGTATATTACCGTCGGCCATTCACTTCTGAAGTTTCTATATCTAATGATGCTAGACCACTACAACATATATTTTGACCATTTGCAGATGATATCCTCACTGGAGTAGGGTTGAGAAGAACTCCACTAAGATATTTTGTGGGTATTATATCATATACAGTAGAAGCAACTGTATCCACAATGAAGATAATAGTTGTATTGCCTAGCTTTGTCGTGATTCTTAAGAGAAATGGCGGATCTTCCGAATATGATCTGGCTGGAGAGGAAAGCGATAAGATTGTTGTACTTGGCAATCTGCAGAATCTTGCATTTTCAGCAAAATATAAATGTGAACGACATACTTTCGGTTTCTGCTCTTTGATGAATGGCTTCAATCCTGCTGGAATCGGTTCATTTTGTGTATAATTATTCATATTTTCTGGTTTGTGGCGACTATCATTGCTGTTTGATGCTTCATTAGTGCTGGTCAGAGTTTCATTAACTTTCATTATTAGCGCGGGAGTTGAAAAGTATGGCATTAATGCATCGGCCAGTTTACCAAGTTGAGAGAGATTTAATTTGGGTTGACTTTGCGAGAACCACCGAGACAGAACTGGGCAAGGCTTGAAAAAAATCATGTCTCAGAATATCATCACTATCACCAATTCTTTGAGCTAAGCTGCTCATTTCTTAAATGTATGCAGAAAGTCGTCCAAATATGCTAGTAGATGCCATTATTTTGTCTAGTATTTCTGGTTTGGTCTTATCGTACACAGATAGAAGACTTATTTTAAGTCATCGTAGTTAAGGGATTCAAGAATTGTTTGAGGTAATCGGGCAACAAATTCAGCAGGTAATGCACACGCCACATTGTAAAATTTTGTTGGATAGCTTCCAATATTTTTCAGTTGAAATTGAGCTTTGAGAATAGAAAACTAATCTCTTACAGCATTATCCATGAAAGGTGGGGCTTTGATGGATACATGATTTGAAAGTTTGTCTTCTTGGTCACTATGGGCAGGATCAAAAATTTTGAGGTTAGGGTGTAAAAGAAATCGCAGAAAATTTTCAAAAAAAATTTTGTCACTTTTTATTGCACGCTGCTCAAACTTTTTCATCGAGCAAAAAAGGTGTTTTTTTGTTTATCCTGTCCAGTCCATCCTGCGGGTCACCAATTGAAGGGGGGTTGGTTATTGAGTGTGATGGTTGAATTGCATAGGCTTAATTGGGATATTCTTTATTGGTTGACATTTTCAAGTTGGGGTTCAGCTTGGGCCTAGAACAGAGATACAATAATATTTAGCCAATGAATAAAACTTATACAATTCACATATTTATATACATTTTAATATGTTACAAAGTAATATCTTATAAATAACGTTTTGTTTACTCACCCGTACAGGGCAAATATTTTATTTGCAAACTGCTTCCACACTTTTTAACATTATATCTTATTTTATATTCTAGCGTTTACTTTAATAGTTTAATCTGTTTACTTTATAATTTAAAATCATTATAGTTAACTTTCAATATAGACCAATTTTACATTTTCTATTTCAAGCTTTCATTTAAGATCTAAAACAACACAGCATTTTATTCAACGTGTCAATTAACTTATCGGAAAATCAGAGGTAGTTAGACTAGTGGATTTCTAAACAATTTACATTTGTCCACTATTTTTAGGGAATGTTTACATATTCATAATCTAATGCTGGCAACACATCTAAATATTTTAGTTATCAAGTTTTACATTTTGTGATTGTGACGCCACAACTGTATTATTTTGATAAATTTCAAACATATGAATACATTTCGCTATACTGCAACTTTTGCAAAATAGTTTTTATTACCATAGCTGGTTAGTTCTACATATTGTTCAAACTGTTCTAAACAGGTTCGTACAAGTTTCATGAGAAGTTATAATGCATATTTTACATGGAATGTGGTTCCCATTTTAAAATTTTAACTTCGTGTACTTGAGAATTACAATTACAGACGTTATCCATCAACAATTCTGTTTGATCGTTTTTTATAAGTATATTTTCTGGTAGGCTAAATTATTTGTTAGACGCTATATCTGTATATGTATCAAATCAATCTTTTTATCAACTCATTTAGCATTGGAAACTACTAACATGTATTTTATGATTTCTTGAACAATGACCCTATTAGGTTCTCAAGGGAGCATAATTTTAAAACTCCAAGGTGCAGTTTCTATAAGATATTATTTTTTTTAACATTGTAAATCATTGTTAAACAGATTACTATTATTATTATTATTATTATTAAATAATAAGATTTTCAGCATTTTTGGAATTAAGAATTGACCTCTGCCCCCAGTAATTTTCTAAAAGTTAATGACTTCTTGAACAGTTCGAATAAAATAGTAATGCACTGATAGTTATACAAAAGAAAATGAGGAATGTTTTGTGATATAGATATAACCTACAATTGTTTTTGTACTGCGTAAATTTGTGATATTTTATATTAACGAAAAATGTTATTGTAATATTTTTAGCTATTAAAATAAGAAACGAACGGATTGGGGGAACAGTCAAAGTGACAGGACTATAGAATGAGACTGAAGTGGTATGGAGGTTCAGGGCAAGAAGAGCAGAGGCAGACCGAATAGGAGATGGATGGATAGTGTGAAGAGTAATGTAAAGGACATGGATTTTTTTGGGGCCGAAACCAAGGAAAAAATTGCCGGATGAATACCAAGTCAGTCAATAAACAACACTAACTGGTAGACTATGTGTGAGTTAAGTCTTCACTAAAGAACCTGAGTTCTGGAACAGACAAAAGTTTCACTCTGGAAGAACCAAGGACTATGCACCCAAAGATAGGCCCAAAGCAAAACAAGTGCTGATAGGAAATGACTAAAAGTTACTTTTTAAATCAAATTAAAATCAAGATCAAGCAACAGGCACTAAAATCAGCCTGCCCAATTGGCAAGAATGATAATTAAAAATAACAATGTTATTAAAATTAAAATAATCATTTCTATCAATAAAAATAAAAAACGTTTTTTTCTATTCTCTTCGAAAAATGAATCTTATTAAAAGTAAAATATTCACTTGATTATTCAAGCATGACCAAAATTATATATTTAATATTTTGTATGTTCAGAAAAATCGTGAACAAAGTTATGTTTTTGCATTCCGCAAATACTGGACACAGATTTGATTGGGAATCAGCAAACTTAAGCCCAGTTTCCAATACTAACAGTTTCAAAATTCGGACGTCACTAATACGTCACTCTTTTTGAAACAGTTTCAGAGAATGTGAAAACACAAAACCAAGAAAAATTTGAAATAAATGTTAGCTGTTTATGTAAACAAACTCCAATAAAAGTTAACTTTGAATTTTTCTTCAAAAAAGTCAGTCTAAGAATGAATTTTTGAAATTATTAATTGAATTTAGTAGTTCTAATAAAATAAAACAAAATATTTAAAAGTTTATAATTGAATTATGAGGAAGCTAACAGCAACCGAAAAGTTGCCATAATTGATTGATTTAATTTTTCTCTGTTAGTTTCTTTAAAAATAGTTTATAGCCTATGTATTCATACATTTAACTTGTTTATAATGGTTGTGTAATTTTGCTTTTTGGAAAAGAAAAAGAAAAAAAGGAAAAATGCAATTCAATTAATGAATTCTTTGTTTACATGTATGACTCACGACTCAAACATGCTAGTTTGTAAATTTCTGTCTTTTTGATGAAACAGTTCGCAAACTGTTTTAAAACAGTTCGCGAACTGTTAGAGTCAGAAACGGTTATGACGTCATAAATTTTTAAATTTTACGAACTGTTTGCAAGCTGTTAGTATTAGAAACTAGCCCTTAGTTGAACTTAAGTTTTAAAAAGTTATATATTTATAAATATACATATACAGAATGGCTATGATAAGTTTTTAGCCAGGAGAGTTAAACAATCTTTAATTTCAAAATTTAATTTCATAACACCAACATTACATAAATAAATAAAATTGATAACTAGTATGGAGTAGGTCCTCATTTTGCTTTTTGTAGTGCTTGTATGCAATTTTTCATTGATTTGGCCAAGTTATTGATAATTGACTGGTCCATATTTTCCCACTCTTTTAACAAGGTTTCTTTAAGTGTTGCCACGGACGAAATTTTGTTCGCAGGTTCTCGAATTTTCCGGTCAAGGTGCTCCCAAACATGTTCTATCCCATTCATGTCTGGGCTTTGGGCCATCCATGGTAATGACGTAATTACGTGTGACTTTTTCCAGGCTTGAGCAACTTTGCTTGTATGACATGGTGCTCCATCTTCTTGGAAAATATAGATATTTTTATCCATATGACTGGCTTCAAACACTGGTAGCAATCCTTTCTCTAATATTCTACAATATTTTGGGCAATTCAACCGCTCATCAACAAAAAAGGGCTCCGATTTTCCTCCAAAGCAGACAGCACCCTACACCATTGAACCAATTCCACCATATTTGCCTGCAAACAGTCAATCTTCCATATCTCAGTCTGACTTATCCAAACATAAACCTGTCTTGAATTTGAATATTGAAAGAATTTGCTTTCATTCGACCAAATTACAGACTGCCAAAAAGTGTCATCTTTGCACCCGAATTCTCTTGC
Source organism: Archaeomysis grebnitzkii (assembly GCA_031471125.1). Lineage (NCBI taxonomy): Eukaryota > Metazoa > Arthropoda > Malacostraca > Mysida > Mysidae > Archaeomysis > Archaeomysis grebnitzkii. The sequence goes on along the minus strand of JARUHE010323953.1, from coordinate 627 downwards.
CCAATCCATTCGCTTCTTCTTGTTGACATTTGAAATCAATGGCTTTTTCCTTGCAACTCTCCTTTGATATCTCAATTATTTTAAAGTCTTTCCCACTGCATATGGCGACATTTCCATGGTAGTAGCAACATTTTTCACAATACGTGGTCTTCCTGAACGATGTTCAACACGGCAATGACCTTCTTCATTAAACTTCTTAACAAAAGTATTTACTGTTTGATGATTAACTTTGAAAAACCTAGCAATTTCTCGATTTGACTTGCCACAGAGATGCCAATCAAATATATGCCCTCTTTTAAATTCGCCAATATTTTATTTCTCTCTATTTTCATTGCAAAATATTGGTTAATTATTGCTCACAAGTAGATGTTGTTTAATATTAACATATTAAATCTGAACAAAGAAGACATTTAATTAATAAATACGAAAATAATGTTAAAGTCACTGGTGGGCTCTATATATTTATATATATATACACTATACACTATATACACTAATCAGAAAAATGCAACTGGCAAAAGGTTATAATATTGGTGGCTATTAACCATTTAAAACACTGGGACAAGCAATTGTGATAAAACTTTAAAAGAACAGGACAAGAATGTGTACCAAATTTAACAATATTAT
>JARUHE010323942.1:0-11265 GCA_031471125.1 Archaeomysis grebnitzkii | reverse complement strand
TCTCGGTGTTTTTTTCGTTTTTCAAAAAGAATAGCTTCTGTTTTTGTGGATGAAAAGTACAGGCCATGATCATGAGCACACTGTGTTATTTTGTTAATTGCTATTTGAATTTTTCTAGCAGCAGTGTGTACTGAGTAATAGATTGCAAGGTCATCTGCAAACAAGGAGCCTTGTAATCCATGTGGTAGTTGTTCCAGTAGGCCTTTCATTGCAATTATAAAACAAGTTCCACTTAAAACACCTCCCTGAGGCGTGCCAGATTGTGTTGGGAAAGATCTTGAACAGAAAAATTATTCCACTTTGTTCAACCAACTTTAAAAAAACAGTATTATTTAGACTATTTTTTACGAAATAATTTCATATCTGCAAATTTTTGTTGTTGAGGAATCTTAATTCGTGGCCAATACTCTATATGAAAATTGACAAGAAGGAATATATGAACAAATGTTTAACCCAATCTTATAATTAAATACATGAAAGTTGTGTCAAAGCCTGGTACTGCAACCAGATTTGAAATATAGAAATTTGGTCAGCACTCAGTACTGCCGCTAAAATCAATGCATTTGTAAGAAATACATTTATGTCCAGTGTAATTGCAATTATAGGTTATTCAACACCACCTGATAATAACAGATTTCGTAAAAACTCGGGTAAAGAACGCTGGTTCGGACTTGTCATTGCGTCAAGTAAAGAGAGTCAAAATTAGTGCCGAATTAGGGAACCACTTTTGAGTATCACTTGTAAACAGAATCTTATGATGGTAGATTCTTTTTCCTCTGTACATCTTATCAATCAGTGTCTATGACGGGTATAACATGGATATTATTTATTACATTTCACAGATAAGATTTCCTCTCAAAATTTTGAAGACAAACTTTAAAATTTTATAAAAAAAACATATACCTTTAAACTTAATTATTTTAAGGAATTAAAAAACAAAACTAGTTAATACTTAATAACATTGAATTAAACATTCATAGTTATAGAATTTATTATATACATTTTATATATAATATTCAGATTATTAAAGATAGAAAAAACAATATCACAGTGATTAAAGTTGCTCATAAAATAATTATATGTAAACAAACGATTGCACTAATATAAGAATCACGAGATCATAACCACATAACCATCTACAAAATTCAAAGTGGTAACTCAATTATTTTCGGACATTTGAAGGATATGAAAACTGTTTTCAACATGAACTTGTAAGTATTTTAGCCCTTGAAACAACAGCTCATCAAGGATTAAAAGTAATATAAATAATCATTGGTAGTGCCTAGGAAAGAGAAATAATGGCCCCGATTAGATGAAAACATTGTGACCAACCATACGACGAACGAGATATACATTACTGCTATAGACAATACCTCATTTTTTAAACAACAAATAACCAGTAAAAATCTCTATCATTAATTTTTTTATAACAAATAAATACTATTAGTAGTTCTATTAAAATTACTGCAAATATACTATAATTTGTTTGCTATATATATATATGCACACTGTGTTTCAGTTTAGAAATATCAATTAAGCTTGGATTACATTTGATAAAAAACATTCAATTATAATAGTAAAACTTTACCAAATTTTGTCATTTTTTCAACAACAAACTTGTAAACTAAAAATTTTGGAATGTAAGGAAATGTGTAACATTTTTTCAAATTAGGTTTTATAGCCTTTATATAAAACTGTAAAAAACATCAACATAAGAATCAATGATACAATTAATTCTTTGTAAATAAATTATTACAAACTTAAAATTTTGCTATTTGTCCACTTTTTTTGATTTTCACCAAAAATATATTCATACAAATTTTAACTTTCAATTCATACAACTCTAAAATCTACATTTATAAACAGCAAAACAATCAAACTCGAGAAATGTATGACTGGTAGACTACTACCATCAATAATAATTCCAATTTTACAATATTAAACACACCAACCAGCCAGTTAAGATGAAACCTACGGACATTCCAAAATCTTTATTTGATATTAGATGAGTGATTGGTAATTTTCTTATCTTCGCAACTTTCTTTAGTTCAATGTATGGTATTAACAACAACAAGAAGTCTGGAATCATGAAAAATACATCTCGCAAGACCTGAAAAAAAAATTTTGTATAAAAATAAATTTTTATTAAATATGCTTACACTACACAAAATATTTCATGGACAGATCATGAAACGAGGGTAAAAATGATAAGAAAGAAAAACAATTTTTCTTAGAATATTTCAAACTTATTATCATTTAATTTAAAAAAAAAGATACAACAAAAACGTTCTTAATTCTTTTTTCACTTTGCAAACATTACTAATTTTATATAATGGATTTGAAGTGATGGGTTTATCTACATTCCACTCACTTAACTGTAAATAACAAATGTACATTGAATGAGTCTATAGTAATTGAAAATGATCGAAGTTTGGCTTGAGGTTAGTCAGCACTCTCAGAGTATGTAACTATTACAACTTAGGTCGTTCCAAAAGAATGAACAATTGCGTACTCTCGATTTTAGTAAAATGATTGGAACCTTTGCCTCAAAGAATATGAAGACACTTTATGTAGATAGTTGGAAAATTAATTCTTCAATAAATTCAAGTTAATTTTTTTTAGAATAAAAAACAAAATATTTATTGAATAAATAGAAATACATAAATACGATAAAAACATACTTATTTGAATGAATTCAAGGTTTAGAAAAGGAGATAGCAATACATTTTGTTCCTAATGTTAAATGATCATTGCTCTAAAATATAAAAAATGTTATTCTACATTTGAAAAAAAATATAAGTTGATGAACATCAATAATGATCTGGACGGACGAGGGGGAAGTGGTATGGCTGCTTGGCCGATGGTGGCTGGACATGTTGGCGTGAGAGCTCCATCCTCAGTGTCGAAGACGGAGGGGAGTTGATAACAACAACGTCATATAAAAAAGAAGAATACTCACTTGGTGTAGCATTCCATTTCCTCGGATTACATTTTCCACAAACTGATCAAACCCGGATGAAATAATGTGTAGCAGGGCAATGCTCATAATACCGAGAACTTTACGAGAAGTCACATTTTCCATTCTGTAAAATAAACTTTATATAGAAAAAACTTGTTATTTAAAAAATGATTTGCAACTTTCAATGCTCAGATCACAAGATCAATAATAGAAAAATATTATACACCAATGCTCATTAATTACTAGCCAAATCTAAGCATTTACTATAAGGTATGAGGCCAGCATACAATGTCCTTTGCTGCTTAGGTATTCAAATCCAAGGTAAATTAAGAGCTAATAAAGCTAACAGCCTCAGGAGCATTGGAACTCGTACTATGAAGAACAGTCAACACAGATCAATTGTCCTAACCCACAAACTGTTTGAAAGCAATGTTTGCTACTTGGCAGATTGCGTTTAGTGAAGAATCTATCAAGTTTGTATTCTATATTTCATTTTAAAATTAATTAAAAAAGGCTACAACCTTTATTATTATTAGGAATTTATTAAAAAATATATAATTAATGATATTTATACAGCAATAAAACTACATAAATAATATTCAATATTATCTAGATATGTTTTCAATGACATTCTAAAAAAACTAACTTGTCTAGGAGATGAACAATAATAATTGTGGAAGCAAGTTCAGTGGATGAGAAAAACATTTGATGGTTCCATTGCTTGTAATAGTCGTCATTCCAATAATTAAAACATGACCACCACGAATAATAGTTCGGATAAATACTGCAGCCAAAAAGCACCAACATGGAGAACCTTAACTGCAAATGTGGAGCATAGATGCAATCATAACTAATAGAAGGATTACAAACTCTTTTCAAAAAGAGCAACAGAAAAGTTTTGTGGCAAGCAAAATAAAATATGTCTAAACAGTAATTTCATTAAAAGTAAAACCAAACATCATAAAACAAAAATAAAAATACTTCAAGGTTTCAAGACTATATTTCAAAGAAGAGATTAAGGCAACAAACACAAATACATGCAAACATTTTTATTTACCCTAATTTGAAACATATTTTAAATTGAATTATTTGAAATGTATAATTAGTTTCATTTCACTAGTATAAATATATAATGTTTGTTAAACAGTAAAATATCCTGTAATTTAATAAGTAAAATAAACTTTTTAGGTAATTTTAATTCAAAATAAGATGTGAAACATAATAAGGTTACTACAGTTTTACTGACAGTTATAAACATAATATTACTGCTTCGTGGATCCTTAATACATTACTAAAGAATGAAAAATAAAAGTGTGGAAGAATGGAAAATATACTTTTAATGTTAGTAAAGGCCATAAAGAAAAACATAACTATACTACACAAATACATTAGTAATTTTACAAATTAAAAACAATTTTATCAGAGGAAGTAAGACAGATTATGAAAACATTGTCCTTTGCATTATAAATCAGAAGATTGCATTAATATGAAAGTTAATGTTTTCATTTGATTTTTTAGCAAAATTATGTCCAAAAACATAATTTTAAAATACTCAACAAACCAAAAAAAGAAATATTAGGTATTTCATAAATTATTGTTAGTTTCTAGTAAAAACAAATCCAATTTGATATCAACCCAACTTAATACATTTTTATGTATTTTGAATTTAATAAATTAATTTGTTATTACAAAATCAAGTTTCAGAACTTATGACTAAATTATTTACCATCAAACACTATTCCATTTTCTTCCATTAGATATTTATCTTTCACTTTCTCATTTTTTGACTAACAAGGTAAGCATTGCGTCAAACGAACTTTTGTAATTGATCCTGTTTAATTTGAAAACCAAGCATTAAGTTTAATTAAGTTGATAAATAATAGATTTTAATTCAAACAATCCACAATGAACTGTTGGATTTTTAAAAAAGTTTATTTATTTTTATGACATGGAATGTATGGATTATTGACATTGATTTAACTATATTGGCCATATACAGGGTTTAGATAAGGGCGAGATAATGTTCATCATAATTGAAAGTTTTGACACAACAAATATGTAAATAAATCAAATTGTTTATATATGAACCAATAGGCATTAACGATTAGCAAAATATAAAATTGAAATCTTTTATCACTTACTGAAACACCAGATATGATAATCTCAATTCTTACATTGTTTTGCTTATCAACACAAAATCAACTTGATCTATTCATGAAAAAAAGAAGGAATAATAGAAACAAGTTTTAAGTAATAAATAAATGTGAAACTACTTCATTGGGTACAGAAAGAAAACAGGCAGATTAGTTTTGGAGCATTTTGAGTAGATCTTGTGAATGACCTTTCACAAGAATGAAAGACTATTTTGTTTCCAGCAATGCGAAACACTTAGAACCTTAATTTTATAATAAAATAAATATTTATTTGAACAACTTACTTTATTATCAAAATACAACTTCAAGGTTCTCTTCATTGCTTCATACAACAGTATTATGGCCAACACAGTGGTGAACCATATTTTTAAGGTGTTTGATGTCACATTGAAGTAAACATGTTTGTAGCTTGCTGGTCCTCTTTCATATATTCCTGAGAGTTGGGGTTAGATTATACACATTTTTTTCATTAATATTAAAGGTTGGATTTAAATTTAAAAAAATTAATTATTTCAATCAATATTCAAATTTAAATATTGCCAATTTTCAACACTGATGGACTCGATATTTCACATACAAAGAGAAAAGATTATTGACAGTCAGCTTCTACCAATAGATAAACACCCTATGTTTTATATATAAATACCCTATGTTTCATATACACAAAATATGTAACATAACTATATCTTTATTTGTATTTATATATACATACTAGTCAAGCTTAACCACCATCGGGAGTTAGTTTTCAGTGTTTGATAAAAAAAGTAAACTTTGGGTGCAAAAACAAATTTTTATGAAACAAAATTTGGGTCAAATTTTTTTCTGGTGTAATAAATTTGATAAAATTTTGAGTCTAAAAAAAATCAGTGGTCACATAGAGAACTTCTCATACAATAGACAGCCTATGTAAGCTCAAGACTTTTATTCTTGATTCAAAGCACTCCCATTCAAAAAAAATTGAATATAATAGGGCATCCATCAACCAGATGTAACAAATGGTTTCAGTAAAAGACAAAAACCTAGATGACAGATTAATTGAACTTATCAAAAATTTATAGAGACTTGTTTATTTTTTAAGCAAAGTTATTATTCAAGAAAAACTTCAACATTTTACCTTCATCTCTTATAAAAATAGTGAACTATTTTTAAAGTTACTTTGAGCTATAAAACATCATTTTTTAAAGAAAATATAATACATAGATTTTTTTATTTAAGCATTTGAAGTTATTATTATCTATAAATTTGTTCAATAAGAAAAACTGTGAAATCAAAAATGAAAAGAATTAACAATTGCCTTAACCTCAATTATGAATGCGAGACGCCGCAGATGATGACGATGGACTGACCCACGCATGTCGATTGTAATAGAATATGCATATAATGGATACCCTAAAAATTGTTCCAGTGAGTATTAATTTGTCATCTAGTTTAGTTTTAAAGTTTTTTTTCACAAGTAAAATAATATTTAATTCTCAACAAATTGAGAAAAAATGATTTCTCTATAGTGTAAGAAGGTAAATGAACTAGCTTTTTATATACACCACAAGCCTGCTATAATTACTGCAAACTGTTATAGTTCAATTATAAGAAGCCTTACCTTTAAATACAGTATCCCAGCAAGAACAAGAACAGTCCTTAATGTTAACTTTGAAATTAAACTCATCCCAAATATGTGAAATAATTCCTAAATGAATGAAAGGAAATATAACCGGCGTTAATGCTGCTACTGTTAATGCAATTATTCGTTTCTTTGAAAGTGAGACGGATGATCCAGGCTGGTCACATTCTTCATTATTCAGTGGCAGATACATCTGTAAAAATTAAGTTCTATTAATAATTCAACAAAATGTTAAGGTAATGACAATCTTACAGAAATAGCTGCAAAATATATCATAGATGTATATAAAAATATGTACCTATGTATGTATGTTAGAGAAAGGACCTTTAAAGTCAACTGTTATATTCTTTTCAGTTTATAAATTATTAAGCTGTGTTTGGAAAATCAGCTTCTATAAATGATCTCTGATTATTGTTGGGGATGGTTGGGGTGGCGGATGTTTTGTGGACTAACTAAATTTTGCCATTTTTTCAAGATAATAAAAAAAAAAATTTTTACACAAAACTTGGCTTAAATGAAAATGAAGAACATAACATTCTAACTTGGTGTTACTAAGAATTTTTTCTGAAAGTTTAAAAACATGTCAACTGGAATTTTTATTTGAAGATTTAAAGAAAAGTTTATTTAAAATAAATCAAAGAACTGGAGATTTTAAAGTTAAATGCCCTACGGACGTTTTGCCAAAAAAAATTATACTTATTTAAATAATAGACATTTTAGGAATACTTAGACATAGTAAGTTTTCATCAAATTCATGGAAACCATGATTTGTATTTAGAGATAATTTTATTCAAAACAAACGAAATAAAAGTATTAATATATTAATACATAAGAATCTTATTTAACAATTACACAAATTTAGAAACTTGGCCGCCCTATTGCCCTCCTAGAGCCAGGGACTGTCAATACAATTGAATTGTCATACAACATCATAATCTGTCAATTGATTTGATTTAAAATATTTATAAAGTGTAACCATCGTTATGTAATCGCAATGCAATTAATTTAGAAAATAAATGTGGGACAAGCAATTTTTAAAATACATTTAAAACATGTGGCTGGGAATAAAATATTTCCTGATAAGACCTTTCAATTTTCAAAACAAATTCGTTATCAGAATTTCGGATAAAATTTTACTTTTATTACACATGAACAATCTTTTGTAAATTTTAGTTAAAAATACTTGTATTTTGTATGAACAAACTTAAATTCCACTTAATTGAAAAAAAAAATAAATAAATAACCCAACAATTTGAAATTGTTAATATAAACATAAGTAAGCTATTTATAAGTTAGTAAGTTTGAATATATTTATGTAGGTTAATCAAATTTTTAATGGAAAATGTGGAAGGTGAAAGCTAATAGTCCTCTAGGACAATGTGTCAGCCTAAAATATTGGCCTGACACCGACTGAATTAAGGCGCGCGATGGGTGAAAAGCCGGCTGAATTAAGGCGCATGCGCAAACTTCAAACTTTACTTCTGCCGCTCAAAAGATATGCATTACTTGATTCAAAATTTACATAAAATACCCTACATATCTTACCTTTTTCCTTAAATGTTGCCGAAACCAGGGGTAAAACTTAACAAATGCCTATTTTTTTTTGTAAAATGAATATTTATTGAAATAATAGGTTTTTAAATCTTGGTTAACCACAACTTAGAAGAATTATGAAAAAAAATATTTGTTTTTTAGTTTTTTTTACAAGTATTTTTTATTTAACAGGAATGGCTTTATATATAATTCTGATCAATATTGTCCAGAATATTTTTTTTTGTAAAATAAATATTTATTAAAATAGGTTTTTCATAATTCTACTAAGTGGTAGCTAACTTACTACTTAGCTACCACTTAGTAGAATTATGAAAAACATATTTTTTTGTATTTTATATATACAGGGCAGTGTGTAAAAAGAGAGCCAAAAATTGGTATTTTCCCATCTGTATTTTCTCAAAGTCTAAATTACAACAAATCTGACTTCTGAAAATGTTTAGATTGGGAAAGATTAAAGTTTTTGGCACCCTGCATGATGCCATCTATTTCTAGTCTAATTTATTTGAATAAAAAACAAAAATTTACTCATTTACTAATTATTAAACAGTAAACAATTTAACAAGTAGGTTAGTAACCTCTTATCACTAACCTTTATGGAGTATTATTTTATTCTGTTTAACACTTAAACACTATACAGTTATTAACAAACAATACAAAAAGGAATAAAAGAACATAGACTAAGGTACTAAGCATATTATAATTTCACATGTTCACATAAGAGTAATGATAAGACTGACGTCCCAACTAACAACTCTAATAATTGTATTATGTTGAACTTTTTGGGAATTGACCCAATTTTCTTCCCACATGAGCAAAAAAAACTATATATATCTGTACAGTCATTACATTGTCAAAACAGCTGGGAAACTGCATTGGAATTTCAAAAAAGTTTTTTAAACCTCAATAAAATTATGGTTATTCATTTTTTTTCAATCACTAGATGAGAGCCTGATCTCAATTGTTCAATACAATTTAACATAAAAGAAACACTCTAAATACATAAACTCCATCCCAGAAATTCGGAATTTGACCGTGCATTTCGGTTTATTTCAAACTTATATGTGTAAGCCTAAATAAAAAAACTTGTGACCAATCAACCCATAAATTCGAAATTTGTTTTATGAATCTCTAAAAATGGGTGTTAATTTTATAGATAGCTATAACATTTTTATTCTGCACATTGTAATAAGTATAAATTTGGTTAACAAAATAACTTTTAATAAATATTATATATAAGTAAATACAATATATAAATCAAATGTTTTGCTATAACTATTTTCCCGAATTTTCAAAGTTTGCAGCAGCTTTTCTAAAAATTCCAGTTTTGAAGATTTCAAGGACAAAGTTTACAAAGATGGGCATTTTTATTTTGGAATTTACTTTATGAATTACTTGTAAAATAGTTGCAAAGTGAAATATGAACCGAATATGATCATTATTAACGAAATTTATTAAAACAAAACCATACAAAAATAGTAATGAAAGCTTACTCAGGAATTGTACGTTTGCCAGTGCAAGTTGCTTGAAGAAGTGATTAACGTGAAAACAGAAATGGACTTGACCATGTCAAGTTGATCGAACATTTTATGTAGTACTTTTTTGGAGAAGTTTGAACATAGCTAATAGGTGTTTTTGGTCACTGAAAACCATTTGAGGAGCAAAGTTAGGTTAGGTGTGGTCACCATAATGCTAAACTTTGCTTAAATACTGGTTGGTGTAAAATTAAAAAATACTTTGGTACTTTTTTTATTTTCAATTCTAGCAAGTTTCAATTCGTCAGTCACCGTTCATTGTTCTTAATGTAAGCATGGAATGTTGCAGTGATAGGTTAAGCAACTTTACAAGCACATTTAAGAATAATTATGAGAAATTAATTGAATATTGTGTTGCACACAAGCTTATATTAGGTGAACTTAAATGTCAGAAGTGTGGTAAAACGTGTGCTCATAATTCTTGAAGAACTTGCCAAATCGCCAAGAATGTGTTCATCAGTTCCTTCTAACGGCTGCGCGTTTATATAATCCTGGTTATTGAACAACGGTAAGTTTTTGTTTTATTTTAGTTCTTATTTACACCCTTATTTATTTTAATCCAGTTTCTAAGTATTTTTCCTTTTTTTGTTATACAATTCTACGGATAGTTTCTGAAGTAATGTTAATGTGTTCGTGCTGCCATGCCCAAGTTATCGTACAGCGTGCGACACGACATGCCCAGCTTTGTAAACTTTCACCTTATATTTTGGCACCCTGACTGTAGAGCCAAAAAATCATGAAATTTAAAAAAAAAAGTTGAATTACCTCCCATTTCTCTTATCATTTCCATCTCAACTTCATGCATCATTTCAAACTCATCTTGTTGATCTGGAAATTCATCCATTTTTATTTGTTTGGTTATTCACGGAATCTGAAAATAAACTTATATAAACAGCTGACAGATTTGTTTTGTATTCAACGTAGGGTGTCCAATTTTACCGCGAAAACAAATTCGTGTTCTCGTAGAAGAAAAAGAACAATTCAGGGACATTCTCGTAGGATTTCTTGCAACTCGCGGGGGAGTCCGGAAAAACAAGAAAGTACGGTTGGATTTGAAGTTACAACAAATGAAGATCTCAGAATAAAAACAATTCAAAATAAGGCATTATACAGTAATTAATTCACTCTGTGGGTGGAGACAAATTTGTTTAAAACAATTGTAATAGGCTTCATTGTTCCAAACAAAATACGGTAAGAACAGTAAACTATCCCTATAACTTTTTAGTCTAACATTAGTCATCTGCAGTGATTATCAATGGTTACGGTCGGATGCACCTGCAGATGCAAAAATTTGCATCCAAACCTGCAGATTTCTAGACTTCACATCCCATTATGCAACTATGAATGTTATTAGTAATTAGATATCTTTATTGACACCAGGGCTTGGGAGTCGGAGTCGGAGTCGGTGGAGTCGGAACATTTTATGGTCCAGAGGAGTCGGAGTCAGTT
>JARUHE010323931.1:0-11265 GCA_031471125.1 Archaeomysis grebnitzkii | reverse complement strand
ATAAAATTTAATTTTCGTTGTATGTTTTTGGCCCGAAAAAACTGTCCGATTTCGGCCCAAAAAAGTGTACTTTAAGGAAACCGATTCGGCCCGAAAGTTGGGCCGAAAAAGGGGTACTTTTCGGGCCAACTTTGGTACGAAAAAAGTGCGTGTTTCGTACACTTTTTGGGCCAAAATTTTTGCAGGGAACCAACCACTCATTCAACAACAAAACTGCAATAACCAAGCTATTTACAAACACCATCACCCACACAACCCACACTAACAATAGGAAAATAGACAGCCATACAAAGAAATCCATATGCATCACATCCACACAACCAAAAAACAACAACTCTGCCGGTCCAGATAAAATTAACATTAAGACATCTAAAACACCTCGTACCTACAAGTAGCAACACTAACCACATTATATAACATAGCCATAAACACCAACAATATTCTCATCATTTGGAAAATATCCAATACAATCCCCATCCCAAAACCCAACAAAGATCCCTCTACAGGTCCATCTGTACTTTCTCCAATAACCAAAGCATTAGAAAAATCCTCCTTCCATAATTCACAACAAACCTTCATCCCTTTCTCCACTAACATGGATTCCGACAATCCAAAATCACTATTTCTTGCTCCACATAAACCACATAATGCAAACAAAGCCACCATCACACTCTTTATCCCTGACCCAGCAGAATACACTAACTCACTCCATCCTACACATAAACAATACATTTCTGCCAACGGTCAAGGATCCAAAAATCCTTGGCCTAACATTCAACCCCAAACTCGCCTACACAAAACATAAACACCATCACCAAAATAAAACCCACCATAAGCATGTTCAAGGCCCTCACTACCATATACTGGGGGAAAACCAAAGAAACTCTTCTCACCAATGTTTTAGCACTTTTGTTTCTTCTTCAAAACATTATGATTCTGTTTATCAAAAGTAAATTAAATGGTACACTGCTGAATATGCCAACATATACAGCATAAGAGCCCTCTAATGCTAATTTGCCTTTTTTTGCAGAAGCCTTGAAGAAGGTAGCAGAGGAAAAGGCCAGAATAAATTCAAACCAACCTATAGGAAAGGTAATTGGAAAATATTTCTTTTAAGTTTGTGTTGAGAGAGTAACTCTTTATGATTTGTTTGTTGTTGTTGTCGACCCCACCCCGACTTCGACAATGAGGACGGGGCCCTCATGTTGGAGGATCTAATACCCACCCCAGCAGGTAGGACCATCCGGCCATCAGACCCCCGCACCCACCCGGTCCAGGTTTATCCTCACAAGCGGGCATGCGAAAAGGTGTTGTGTTGTGTGTGTGGTGCTGGCACAGCGGGCAATTCTATGTGGTATGAGTGTTGGGGCTATTTTGAGTGGAGTGGGTGGTTTGTCTTAATTATGAGGCTTGTAGTTTTAAGTGTGTTTGTCTCATTGTGTAGTTGTTGTGCGTTGGTGTCTAATGTGCAGCTGGTGGCTGTGTTAATGGATGGTTTGAGGTTTGTTAATGTTTGTAGAGGATGTAATGGGTGACATTATAATGTTTGTGTATTCTATGATGGAGCATGTGATGGTTTTGTGTATTTTGTGCTTAGAGTTTCTTTAGTTTCTCCCCGTGTCTGGTGGGGAAGGCTTTCAGCATGTTTAATATGAGTTTGGTTTTTGTGATGGTGTTGTTTATGTGTTTTGCGTAGGTAAGTTTAGGGTGAAATGTTAGGCCAAGGATTTGTGAGTCCTTGACCGTTGGGAATAGTCTGTTGCTTATGTGTAGGTGTAATATGTTGCTGTATTATGCTGGGTCAGAAGTGAAAAGTTGTTTTGTTGGCATTCAGCATCAGCTGATTGTCTATGGTCCAGTTGTGTATTTGTTGGAGGTATGATAGTGTTTGTGGTTCTGCTGTGAGGGGATTGGTGTGGGAGGTTAGGATGGTGATGTCGTTTGCATATGTGATTTTGTTTTGTTGGATGGAAGGTCGGGGAAGTCTCCCATGTATATGTTGAGTAGTGTTGGTGATAAGACACCAGTTTATATGTGTCTGTGTGGAAAGTTTTGGTTGTTAAATTTTGTGTATTGTTAGGATATCCATCCTACGGATACCCTATTACAATCGGCATGCGTGGGTCAGTCGTTGTCTCGCGTTCACAATTTAGGTGAAGGTAAATGTTAGTGTTTTATTGTTGATTTCACAGTTTTTTTTATTGAACAAAGTTTATAGATATTGAGCTGAATAATAACTGTGCTTAAATAAAAAATTCTATATGTTATATCTTCTTTAAAAAAATGACGTTTTATAGGTCAAATTAACTTCGAAAATATTTCACTGTTTTATAAGAGGTGAATTTTTTTTTAAATTTACAATTTTTTCTTGAATAATAACTTTGCTTAAAAATAAACAAGTTTCTATAGATTTTTTCCCTAAAAATTATGATTTTAATGAACTTAAAAATATTTCGCTATTTTTATAAGAGGTGAAGACAAATGTTAACGTTTTTTTATATTTAAGTTTTTTGTGAGTTCAATTAATCTGGCATTTAGGTTTTTGTCTTTTACTGAAACCATTTGTTACCTGTGGTTGATGGATGCCCTATTATATTCTGATTTTTTTTCACTAAAGTAAAAAACTTCAAGCCTTCTCATATCTTTTAATCCAACATACAAGATAATTTTGGGTATTAATAAAAACTTTTAAACTTTATAATTTCTTAAGTATAAAATAAATTATTTTTAAATTGTATTTTTTATTCTTCAGGTAATGATATATTAGCAGATTAAGGGCAGAAACAGCCCTTGGATACTTCTTGGAAACACTGAACTGAATCATTGATATTGACCAATGCCCTTCTATTCTTCTGCCATGGCTGGTGATGTATGGGGCCAGTGGTTTACCTGCTGCATTACACAACAACCTCCTCCCGTAAGTTTCCGCTTGAAAAATTAGTTCCATTACCCAACTAACTAATGAGTTACATTTTGTCACAACAGTTTTGCACTTCAAGACTACAATTTTATAAACAATGCAACTATTTCACTACAAAATTTTAATGATTACAAATTGTTGTAAAATTGAGAACTCTTGCATCCCAATAGTTTGAGTCAGCCCACTGAGCTCAGCCTTGTAAATTATGAAAACCTGAGTTATTTCATCTTACAATGAACTTCTAAGAGTGTTACAAAAATTCTAAATTAATTGTTTTTATTTTATTAAGGTACTAAAGATAAGCTTTTATGTTACACATGGGAATATGACAAAAACGGTTTCGACTGTCCAGGGTCATTACTACAAACTTCAAGACATGCCCATGGTTTAATAACTAAAATTGCATAAGTCTAAGCCTTAATATAGCTTGTGCAATTTAGATTGCTTTTTCATTCAGATGTTTTAATTAAGTCTTAACAAATCTGTTGTTATTGTCGATCACACTCCCTCCTGGACATAGAGGGCGGAGCCCTGATATTGAAAACAAATTTGTTTCTATACCATCAGAAAGTGCACAAATTTGAGCATAAGTTTAATTTAATTTTGTTTTTGTATTATTTTTTATGCAATATAAAATATTAACTTGCAGAGAAGAAGAAGAAGGATAGACAGAACTATGATCGGTGAACCAACAAATTTTGTCCATACCGGGCACATGGGATCCGGCGAAGTCCAGCTCGGAAACAATCACTTGACCCAACTGCAAGCACAAATGAAATCCAAAGGAGGTTATGAACAAACTATTCCACACGATTATATTCTATCTGCAGACAATGTTGACAAATAGCAGGTGAGGTCTTGACATCTGAATGGTTTACATAAATTATTTTCTTTCATTATATTCTTACAATATCATATTAAATTTCTTCTAACTACTCATTACCACATAAAACAACTAACTACAGTTCTCAGCTTCAAACTCTAGTTGCTCATGAGTGATAACAGATGACCCTAACTGAACATGTTAGTTTCTTAGAACTTTATCAAACTAAAATAAAAAATCTGGTTTTCATATACAAGAAATAATCTACGCCAGTCCCAGCTGGGTTCCTATAATCTCGCATACAAACTTGAAACAATTTAAAATAACATTATCCATTGCCCTTGAAATAGAAATACAAGCAAACATAATCTCAATAAAGGCTCAACTCAACATGACAAGGACTCAATTCTTGCAATAAGACTGCATCCAGATTACCCATATCACTTTTTAAGCTATGCACCTTCCCTGTCCACATAGACAAATGTTCCCCAGACAAACATTACTCTCACATCTTTAACTCCTGACGAGGATTTTAAATGAAGATGTTCCGATTCAAATTTTAGTTGAATTTTTAAAGTCTATTGGAATGTTTTACTGGCTTTGATTAGCACTCTTTCTTTTTTATCCTTTTTATGCTACTTAGTTAATCTATTGTAGTTTGAAAGTGCTGAATACCCTCCGGGTGCAGTGCTGGGAATTGGCCGTTTATTTATATAATCAATCAATCCCACATCTTTAACAATATCCCTCCACCTCATCCAACCATATACAAATAACAAACAGGCAAAGACTAAATTTTACAACTATATAGATCCCTCAGAAAACTCCGATACCTTACCAGACTCAAACCTCAACACAAACCAACATAGACTGAACAACACAAACAAACTGTCACCTAAATGTCCTAATTTTCCCCTTTCTCTTTTTGGACCTCTGAAGTACCCGATTAGAATAACTTAATATCTGGACTCCATTAGCTTCCTCCCATGATAGGAAGACAACTTTCTATAAATAAATAGACCTTGTTTCATTACAATTTAAAAATAATTATTATGTGAAAGAAAAAAGTTTAAAATTAGTTCAAACAAATGATGGGAATGGACAGTTTGAAGAGTGAATCTTGGACAGCTAAGGGCAGTATTTGAAAATTCCCTTCACATTAATGCCCACAAAATTATAAACTAGTGTTCACCCAAGGTTGATTTATCATTCTTATTGCTATATCTAACTAATAAATAGCATAATTTATTGAAGTCTCACGCAAATTGAACTAATGGCTTCATTACTAGTTTTTTGTTATAATTTATAGCCTACTGTTTAACTCGACCAAGTTTGGAAATATTTTCGAAAACTGATTAAATGCTCCCATAATAATTTTTTACAAATTTCTGAATATCTTCCCTTTTGAAATGAATACTCAACCTAAATATTTTTTTTTATTTACAGGTTTTGAAATGTTAAAAATGTCAGAAGCAAATTCATTTCCAAGTGAGAAGTGTTGATGCAACATTTAACATTCATTGTTTTTTAGAAAATTTGTGTCTTACCACGTGATAATTATCTTCATAGAACTTGTCCATTTTAAGAAAATGTTTCGTATTTATTGTGAATGTGTATTTAGGCTTTGCATTTCTTGGTTTCTATCTCATGAGTGAATGATATTTTGATTTTAAAATGAGAATTGGTCTCTTGCCTGCATTTGCATTATTAAGTTATTGTTTAGCCACAAAATCTTGTGTTAATTGTTGAAATAAATCCATTTATTCTCTTCTATTTAGTATCTAATAATTATATAAGTGATAAATAATTAACCATGACTTTTTTAATTACAAATATTTTTTAGTCGTAATTCTAAAAAACAAATTTTTCTACTTTTTCTATCAATAATAATAATATTTTGATTATTGAGCTTTTTCTATCTGATTAGTTTGAATTGAGATTAAGGTAAGGCAAGATGCATTTATTTTAATAAAAAAAATTAATTGATACATTGATTCAGAATTTCTCTAATTAACAGGATTAATTGGTCCATAATTCAACAGTCAACTTATTTGCAATTCTTATTTTCATAATTGTCAGTATTTCAATACTTATAGCGAATAAAATTTGCACAAAATTCTGTATTTGTGCTTCCATTAAAATAATCTAATGTAAAGGACTTTTTTAAACATTTGTTTTTACTTTTATAATATGTAGTAAAAAATATAAAACTAGTGAAATGTATGTACCTTGTTTGTAGTATGCATATTCATGATTAAAAAGAATTAAAATAGCTGAATATTTATGAACTTATTGATCTAAACACTTGAGATAATCGTATGGAAAATACATTTTGTTTAATTTAAGATATATTTTTCATAGGAGAATGAAATATTTTTAAAATTTTCACTTGCTAGAAAATCAGAGCTATCCCTTTTTATGAGTTGATATTTTTTACAAAAATTTGCATTTGGCTTAAAGATTATAGTCCGCGAAAGTTTGAGCATTTTATTGTAAGAAGTAAGCATATCATAACTGAAGACTTGCGATGTCAATTGTGCCTTGTGAAATGATGGTATATTCAGAGATTTATGACCTTCAGCATTTATGTACTTAATGACAACAATTTTTACCCACGAATCTCATTTTTGATCTTTTTGTGATTATATATTGGTGAAATAGTTGATGATGGAAAGTTTTAACGAGGTTTTATTTGACATTTATTTCAGTGTTTTGTAGTTATTTTAAATAAATAAATGACTGTAAAAATGTTTTGAAAACAGTAGAGTTATTGACGGATTAAAAAAATCTAAAATGTATTAATTATAATTAATTTTAATGTTGAAACCTAAAGCTTACATTAATCATAATTATTAATCATAATTAATTATAATTAATTATAATTAATTAAAATTAATTATAATTAATTATAATGTTGAAACCTAAAACTTATAAATTCAAATCTTGTGGCAGTGACCTGAATTGTGGAAACAAAAGCGGGAATAATTGAAGTGCCTTTTAAATCTAGTTTCATCTTCCTCAAGAATTTACCTTCAATTAATTTGTTTATTTTATTAAATTCGCTAATGTGCTGTGTAATATTCCATAATAATAGAAAATTAAATTGGCAAACTGTCAAAAGTAGTCCTGGAAACCGAGTATCTGATACAAAATTGATTTTATGAAAGAAATAATGGAAGAATATATAAATAATCATATTTATGTTCGTTTCACTTCCACAAATGAAGCATTTGGGAATATAGTTATATCATTTTTACTAAACTTAGGTTGGCGGGTTTGTAAATATTTGAATAATGGTTTTATTATTATTATAAAGAAGGTTGTCCCACAAATATTCCATTTTAAACTTTATTTTTAAGATGACATTTTTTTACATTCTAATAACATTTTTAATATTTGATAGTTTAATAAAAGAATAGTTAGTATGGAATTCTGTTAATCTATATTATTTTAGAACATTGTTGAAAGTCAATTTAAAAAGTGGATAATACCCTTCCATGCAAATACTTTTGTCTTTTACTAAAACATGCTTAAGTTGCCATAAATGGTCGAGCTAGAACCGAGTTTATGATTCTAATTTTTGATCAAAATTGCATCAACCATTAAGTTGGCTTTCTTATGTTTGAATTAATTATTTATTTACATTCAATTGATGTTTGTAGTAGTCACCATTAGATATTCACCGAATATGTTTTTAATAATCTTAATGTATGCATTGAAATATATTTTGTTTTTAAGAATTAAATATTAGATTATTTGTATTTATTTTAATTTTGCACATATTTAATGAGCACTGAAAGCTTTGAAAACTCCAGAGTTATCTGATAGTTTCTATAAACAATTCAAGTATTAGCAGAAGTATTAAAATTATTCTTATCATAACTTTCATTGGTCAATGTTCCAAATAAATAACTTTCAAAATGCCTTAATTTTTAAAATGTTTTCATTATAACACAAAATTTCTTATCAATTTCTTTGTTAGTTTAATTGAACATTAATAAATTATTTTCACCACAAAAACAGATGTTAGTTAACATTAAGGCATTATTTGCTAAAATTATTTCATATTGCATGCTAGGAAAAGTTTACTTTGAGGTGGGGATTAATTTTCAAAAATGCAAAATTACAAAAACATAAAGAATATGTTTTTATTTTAAAAAATGAGTATAGTTTCCATTAAAACCAATTCTGAAAGCTATGAAGCTAATTTTATAATGCTTTCTTGATAAAATGAAGAAACAACTGTAAGTCAATCTTCAATGTTTGTCCATTTTTAACTAGGAAAACGATGGCTACAGTGCAGTAAACTATTTGCATAAAAAATCACACAAACATTGTTTTCCAAAATGTTTCCATTCTTATGATATTTGATATATTATTGGAAGGGCTATAGCCTATATACACTGCTGGCAAATCTGAACCCAATTATCAGTATGCTATTCTTGAAGTGTTGGATTGTAGATTAAGTTTTTTGTTTTTCTATATTTAAAAATCTAAGTTTTATAATTTGTTCTAAAAAGAATTAGCCCAATCATTTATAAAAATTTGCCGATGCAATATTTTGTTATCGCTTTTTGTATTGCATTTGCTATTCTATTTTCTAAATCTCACTTGAGGTGTAGTTCCACGAGGCTATCGGATTAAATTTGTTTAATCTGATTATTTTGAAGACATCATTGGCCACTTAATTATTTTAGTTTTTGTAAGACTTGAACTTTCAAATTTAGGTTTTATGTTTTTTGTTAGATTGGACGTGCAACTGTTGAAGATTATAAACAACTTAATGAAAAAGCTATATAAATATTAAGTATGGACATCATAACATTTAATCAGAATAAAGCAATTAAATCCGATAACTTTGCAGATACATGCCTTTAATTTATGTGTCCAAATCCGTTTTGCTGATAAAATTTCCAAATTGTTTTAGGTGCTTAAATGTTAATTTAAAAGTGTTTCAATGGTTTTAAATTAAGTGAAAAAGGTTTGGGTTCTGTAAATTGTTTTTACCAAAAAAATTTAATATTAAAAATATAATGATAAAAATATCTTATTTTTTTCGATTGCCTTAAATTCATATATAAATCATTCGACATCTTAACATGTTAAAAATGTTTGTATATTGATTAATAATAAATTTTGATATCAATATATTTTATTTTACATTCATGGTGGTCTAGATGAACTTGAATTTAACCAAGTAATTCACCATATGCAATTTTTAAGTAAAATCCCATATGACCATGCAAGTGTATTTTATTTATAAATGATTGAAAATTGTGAAAGAAAACGTTTAATCCTTCAACATCACTATCTTAGTTTCAATCCAATACCATAAATGAACTACAATAGGTGATAGTTTACCAAATTTATTGTACAAACAAAAAAGTGTTTCATACTATTAGGAAATATAATCTATGTTAACTATGTAAATGATTTCTATGGTATGGTGAGACGGATATTTTGCCACTTGATGGAAATTATATAAATTTATTAGCGAGTCTGTTATGAAATAACAGAAATGAGCTATTGTGATCGCACTTTCGTTGTTATGTAGGCGCCATAGTCTGCGTACGGCGTGTACACTTTAATATTGATTTATACTTTTATTTGAAGCTCTACAACAAAGTTTGTTTAATAAAAATTTCTTGTGTGGGTATTTTGACCAATATGCACTAATTATTTTTCAATTTATTGAAAAATTTTTATTTTAATGAAAATAGTGTTTTTTTCAACTTGACAAGTTTTATCTCTTCTTGATTAAAGTTTTTCAGTAAGTTCATTGTTAGTTTATTTGAAGCTCTACAACAAATTTTGTTTAACATCAATGGTTTGTATGGGCATTTCTACCAGTATGTATGATTTCTTTTTCAATTAATTGATTTCTTTTGTTTTAATGAAAAACATATTTTTTTAAACTCCAAAAGTTTTCTTGGTTAAAGTTTTTTACCAAGCTCATTGTGAACTTATTTGAAGCTCTAAAACAACGTTTGCTTAACAACATTTGCTTGTATGGACATTCTAACTAATATGAACTAATTATTTTTTAATTTAATTTATTTTTTTTACTAAGTTTATTGCAAGTTTATTTGAAAGTCTACAACTAAGTTTCCTCAACAACTTTTGTGTGTATGGGCATTCTAATCAATATGCACTAATTATTTCTTAATTTAGTTGGAACATTTTGGTATTAATGAAAAACTCGATTTTTTTTCAACTCAACATTTTTTTTTGTTTAAAGTTTTTTTTTTATCAAACTCATTGTGTATTTTTTTAAAGCTATACAACAAAGTTTGCTTAACAAAAATTGTTTGTATGGGCATTCTAACCAAACTGCACTACATATTTTTCAATTCAATTGCAAAATTTTTGTTTTGATGGAAAAATAATTTTTTTTTTAAACTTTTTTACCTAGTTCATTGTGGGTTTATTTGAAGTTCTACAAAAACGTTTGCTTAACAATATGCAATAACATTTATTTTTCTTTAACTTATTTACTAAGCTTTTTGTGAGTTTAGCTGAAGCTCTACAACAAATTTTGTTCTGTCAACATTTCTTTGTATGGGAATTCTAACGAATGTGCAACCACTTTTTCAATTTAATTGAAACTACTTGATTTTAATGAAAAAAACATATTTCTTCTTAACTTATAATTTTTCTCAGTTAAACTGTTTTACTAAGCTTATTGCTAGTTTATTTAAAGTTGTACAAAATTTGTTTGTATGAGTATTCTAACTGATTAAAACTGTTTTTTTTTTCAATTTAATTGGGTATTTTTTGTTTTAATTAAAATGTTTTTGAACAAAATAGTTTTTTATTTTTGGTTTTACAGCAATAATTATTTAACAAATGCATTATAAATGAAATTTTCTGTAAAACTTGAATTTATTGAAATAACTCTGTTCTATTTACCCGTTTTAAATTTGTGAAAATCTGATTAGGTTGTGTTTGGTGGGTTCCTATAGGCTTATTGCTTATATTTACTGAACTGGAAGAATAAAATGTTTCAATAACATTTATTGCTGCTGGCAGCAAGACAAACATTTCAACCATTGTACATCGTCTATCACGTACAAACGATAATAATAATTCATACGTTACTGGTTGTTTTTTCCGATGAGCTTTAGTGTGTGACCTTTCATACCTCTAGCTATACTGAGTATCAGTACAGTTGATGGTGGTGCTTTTCTTGTTTGCTGGAAATTTTTTTAATTGCAGTTTTTATGTACGGTAGTGCCAACATACTTCATTGAATACTTTGCATTGCTTCACATTTATAAAATATTGCCCACATGGTATAATAACACCAGGTAGACGCATAGTTTTTCTAGGCGCATTTTAACAGTAAGCTCCGCCCACTATTTTTATCCTGTGACGTCACATAACCTATGTATTATTTTTATATTTTTTATTCTCATTTACATACAATAGTAATGATATTACTAAAAGTATTTATTAGCTGTAAGTGTTCCCTTATTATTAATAATAACAGTTTAGTTGGTTTTATTTATTCAATTATTAATGT
>JARUHE010323920.1:0-11265 GCA_031471125.1 Archaeomysis grebnitzkii | reverse complement strand
ACATAAAGTATATGCGCAGCGCAGATAAATATATTGTTTGAAACAAGTATTGTGAAATATGATATTTGCAATATATTAATTTAAATAATCTGAACTGTTTCAAGTTTTCCAAGCCAACGTTTTTGTTCATTAGGTAGATTGAAAATAATATTAACAAACATGATTTTTTAACTAGTTACACAAGGCTCGTTTAGCATAATCACAACGAGAGTTAAATTATTATATTGTTTGTTAGATATAAATATACAGAAGGTAAAGTTGTGCAATAGAATATAAAGCATTGGTGGTATACATTAATATACTAATTGAAGATAGAGCTAAATATAATATAACCAAATCTGATAGTTTGTACATTGAGATTAGGATGGTGTCTCTTAATTAAGCTCTTACTTAATGAACATTGATAATTGTTTAGTAATTTGATATTTTAACAGTATTGTTGTGTTTTCGACTATTATCTTTATTCTTTAGTAATTAAAGGATGAACTCGAATAATAAAAATGTATAGCGCGCTCTTGTAAGAGCATCGTTATTCTTATAGGTAATGTGATACTGATCTTAATGATGCATTAATATACTTCAAATTCAAGATAAAAAATAAATGAAAATTTGGTGAAGTTTTAAAACCAAACTACAAAGACATAATACATCAAAACAGTTGTTTGAACAATGTAAATGTAATGTTTTTTTATCCTTTAATGAAAATATCGAAAATTCAAAATTTTAAACTAAAAGCGACCATCATTTTAGCGTACAGGTGATGTATATTAAAACATCGTTATAGTAAGGGGTTTACGTAAAGTGGTTCATAGAAAACTCTGTGATTGAAGGAATGACTATGAAAAATCACTTTTTCATCCCAAAATTTAATGTACGTACAAGCTACAGCCAATATTAACAGAACGAATGCACAATTGAAAGAGAAAGTAATACACAAAGTAATTCTTTATGTAAGAATTATTTGTGTAAGATTTTTAGTGTTGTTTACCCAAGTTACTGTACGTAAACCAAGGCATGTTTGTCGTTGATGTGAGGTGTTTTGTACGTTAAAGCAGAGATCACCTGTAATTTTGTGTGGTTGTTGTTACAAAATCATATATTCAAAGACTACTAAACTAGTTTTATGATTATTAACATTTCATTCTATACCCTCAAGACCAAGCTAAAATTGCCAAGAGTTAGTCAATTGGTGTATTATTTTAGATTTAACCAGATGCTCAATATTTTTTCAAGTTTTATCAAAACACATTGTTTGGTTTTTAATGAAAAAACATAAGATAGAGGGTCTCGATGTTTTCAAATTATTAAATTTTAACACAGGAAACTAAATTTGTTTCTGGAAACAAATATAAATTATCAAATGAACAGCTAAATATTGTGAACCACATTTGGTGAAGCATAGGTTAAGTGAAAAAAGTCTGCTTACTATATATTTTACATTTACTTTCTTGTTTATTTTCAAGCTATATGGCGTTAGGATCTTATGATTTGCTTGCATAAACTTGAAAATTCCTCAAAAAACTTTTTTGAATAATTTATTGACAGCTTTAGTCCTCTTTTTTATCTTATACAATTTTAAAATATGAAAAATTGAATGAATTTGCAGCTGCTATTTTTTAAAGCTTGAACAATTTACATTCTTATGGAAAAATTACATTTTAGTAAAGAATTTCAATTTCAATACAACGTTGTATGAATATTTGTAAAATAACGTTGTTCCAACTAGCCCGTATTTAACGTGTGTTGAGCTATGGTTACATAAATGACGTTAATGAAACGTTGAGTTTAGGTTGTTGTGCAATGGTTATACACCAACGGTTCAGAAACATTAAATAATGGTTAATTTGAACAGCATTGGCTTAAAAATATTCATATAACGTAATATTGAAGTTAGTTAGAGTAACATTTGTGCGGAAAGTTGTTTTAACGTTTAAGCAACATTATCAGATGTTCATACAACCTTTCCTCGAATAAAAATTCCAATGACAAAGGTTTTGCAAAATACAACGTTGTATAAATGTCACAACTTCTTAAAATAACGATGTGATAACGTTGTGACAACATTAAAATGCCCGTTGAGAATGTTAAATGAACTAACAATTTAAGAAAATCGTTGTTTTTATAGAGTTGTTCATTTATTAAGCAGGTAAACCTTCAAAATGTTGTAATACCTTTAAAAATTAAACAGCAATGAGGTCGCCTCGAGTCGCTTTCATGTTTATTTTTATGAATTATCTGGTTGTCCGGGTATTTGGGTAAAAAAACAAATAATTTTGTTTCACATATTTATTTTGAACATTAATTTAGTTCGAACATTAATTTGGTTCTAAATAATATGAAGCAGACACCAGAGTTGTTAGTTGGTTGGTGTGACTGGTAAGACGTCACTTGGTTGACAACAGAATGTCAATGAAAGTGAAACAAACGGTTAACAAAATAAGTAGATAAATGAGGCACCTGTCCCCATGACCGAGTGTGCAGACATATCTGGCCCCGGAGGCACACTGGACAGACTTGGTGGGCGCGGTGAACCTACTGGCCCATTGGTCGGATCTGCTTGAGTGTGGACTGGATTTTCCACGTGAGGACTCCATCTCCAATGTCGAGGATAAAGTGGCGTCAACAACAACAAATGTGTCCAAAACAAAAATGTAAGGTGGATGTGGCTGTGATAAGAGAGGATAACATTGAGAACGAAAAAACAAATGATGATGCTATGAAGAGGCTTCTGCCATCCATTACGCTCTTCAAAAACAGCTAAAATCTTTCATTTTTTTCCAAATATTCTAAAGAAATATTTTTACTATTTTTTATGTAAAGCGAAACAGAAAAATATTTAGTTGGGGTGCTCCATACATGTATTAAACTTTATTTTGAATTTTATTTGAAGAGTATGAAGGAGTAAGACATTTACTGTTGATAAAATCAGTATAAAAAAGATAGGAAGACCGGAGAATGGAATGAAGGAAGAGAAAAAGAATAAAGAGACATAAGGAAGTAGGGAAAAGACAGAAGGAAGAGAGGAAGACCAGGAAGGAGATGGAAAGATAATGTAGAGAGTGATATCAGAGGCACTATCGAGAAGAATTAATCCATGAAAGATAGTAAGGAGCGAGGAAATTTAGTTAAACGAGGCAAACACCTCAACAAATATGGCAAAGATTGAAAATATTTTAATAATTTCTTCATTCTAAACAGTTGATTTATTCTAAAAATGTATTTAATCCGAACATTTATTTATTCTGAACGTTTATTTATTTACTATATATAGCTATTGCTCAAAACCAACATAGGTGCTGTTTTGACCAAATTCAATAAATACTTTTATCATATTAAGACTTATTTTCATTATATTTTTAATTTTTAGAAATTACCTTTGACCTTTTTTGTAAAAGTTGTAAACCACTATAAATTGTATATAATTCTGCCTTAATTACCAAAATTTCATCAACTTTAGGGTTCTTTTTTGTCAGAACAAATTGTTAAACGTATTATCATTGTTCCATGATACATCAGCAATAAAAAGCAAGTGATGTGTTTAAATGAACTAATGTATGATAAATACACACAATATATAATTTAAACATGTATTTGCATAACAAGACTTGAAAAATAACTCTTTTTTATCATTTCAAATAACTTTTAACTTACTCATTAAACTGTTGTTTACATAGGTTGGTTGGTTTTTCTGTTTAAAGCCCTTTTACACCTTTCAGGATCAATGAGACTATAATCAAAAGCAGTCCTCAACCACTAAAAATGTATATGAAGGTATCGCCCATCCTCTGAGCTGCAATTCAGCAACCCAAAAGGGGTAATTGTGAACCTCTTCTTATTATGCGCGGCCTATAACAGCGAAACGGGAGAAGTAATTGCATCCTCATCCTTTAGTGGAGCCAACATATAATCTGTTGCTGCCAGACTAACTTCTGGGATTAAATTTAAATGCATATTTCTTAGTCTTCATTTTATTCTTCTGGATGGCACCATAATTGACAAAATCTTGTTAACTATTAAGATGGTTCAAGTTTATTTGGAGATCCAAGCTTATTGGCCATCATTGATCTTTATATTAATGAATGGGTAACGATAGGTTTCCATGAAGATACCACCAGAGGCCTTAATTTCCGCACCCTCAACGTGTTTATATCAAGTTGTGTAGTATATACGAACAAACAATCTAAGAAAATTAAACGGCGTTGGGTGCAAGTAAAAAAATCTTCACAAAAAGTCTGATACTGCCCATCCATTAATGTACAGATCAGTGTTGGCAAAGACAAGCGTCTTCTGACGTCGTGTTTAAGGACGTCGTTTCTAAATTGAATTAAATTACATTACTTACAAGTCATATACTTTACAGTTTATATTATATTTACAATGTAGCGTTTGCCATGTTTGCTTCTTATTTTACAGTTGTCTTTTTAAATGGAAAAGATAATGTTAATAACAAGTTAGTGCAAGATCGTGATTCCTGCACTAACAAAATGTATTGGTTGTTGTTTATTAATGTGTAGATACACACATAAAAAAGTCGGTTGGTTTTTCTGTTTAACCCTCACAGTCTAGTTGGTTTTAACAATATTGACTGTACAATGGAAATTGGTTTTAAAACTAACTGAAAAAACTAAAATACACTATAATGTAGTCTACGTTACTATCCACTCCAATATTTGGTACCAACATTAGCCACCATGTTGAGCGTAAGACCCTGAACATTAGCTGCCAATTTTAATAAAACCATAAATCAAAGACGTATAGATGCTTAATTTGAGCATTTTCATTGAAACGTTTTGGACCTCGAATTGTCACACACCACCAAAAAAAAAGGCCAGATACTTCAATATAATGTTTTTATGTAATTTCAATATATTTTTATTTCTTCTTGGGAAGAATTTTTTCTTTATTAAATCATTTAATACTTATATTTTAAATGTTACTTTTTGTATAAAACTTGCATATTATGACGTATAAACGTTTGTTTTACATTATTGAATATACTTCATTACAAAATACTGTCTTTTTATTGATCAATAATCTTGTAAAAACAGACGATTTACGTTGGCTTCTACGGGAAATATCATGAAGGACTGCTTAAAATTGCTAATTTGGGTTCAAACTTACAACATTGAGTAGTGCATCTATACGTCTTTAACTTATGGTAAAATCAAACATTCAATTTTGTAAATATATAATTTCAATGAAATGAATTATTCTAAAATGACAATTTTAGTTCATAAATGCATGTTATTATTAATGGAAAAAGTTGTATAGTAATTAAAATTTCACTTTTAAATGTTTCTGTTACGTGGCATTTTCATTGTTCTTGCTATTTACAGCGAATCTCCTGAGTTATGAAACCCTGAGTTGTTAAGATCTCGAGTAGTGGCATACCTTAATTATGAAATATAAAATTTCAAATATTTTTTGGGAGGTTGTAATTTTGGACCCAAATAAGCAGTCTTAAGTAGTCTTTCAAGATATGTCCCGTAGAGGCCAATGTGAATCGTCTGTTTTTGTGAGCCTATAAATCAATAACAAGACAATATTTTGTAATAAAATATATACAATTTGTAAATCAACCGTTTATACGTCATTTAATATAGGTTTTATACAACAATTAACATTTTAAATATTAGTATTAAATGATTTAATAAAGGGAAAATTCTTCCCAAAAAGAAATAAAAATACATTGAAATTGCATAGATAAATACATTATATTAATGTATCTGGCCCCTTTTTGGTGGAACCTTCTGGCAACTTGAGTTCTAAAGTATTTTGTTGAAAAATTTTAAGTTGAACATTTGCACGTCTTTAATCTATAGTAGTATGGAAGGTAGATTTTGTGAAAATGCTGCAGTGGATAGGAAACTTGTAATCGCCAAAGATCTAATTTTTGTTATGGTTTCAATATAACCATAGATTACAGACGTATATTTGCTCAGTTTTCAATAAGAATTATGGACGTCAAGTTGCCAGATACTTCCACCAAATTGGTGCCAGATACTTTAATATAATTAGAGTCACATTATTTATCTATGTGATTTCAATGTATTTTTGGGAAAAATTTTCTCTTTATTAAATCATTTAATACTTATATTCCAAGTGTTATTTTTATATAAAAACTAATATATAATCACGTATAATTTACAATACTGAACAAATTTTATTACAAATATTGTCTAGTCATTGGCTTCTACGGAACACATTTTGAAAGACTGCTTAGACTGAGTGGTGCATCTGTCGTTTTGATGGCATCGCACAACAGCCTGGTCTTTTGTTATACTATATAATGATTATCATTGTTGTTATAGTGTTGTTATGGTGTTGTTATGGTGTTGTTATGGTTGTTATGGTGTTTTACTTCTGACAGATGAAGTCGAGTTTCGAACTACAAGGGTAATCGTGCAACCGGTAGTCGTGGTTGTCGAAGGCCACGCAGTCTTCCATGTTTACTTGGGGCTGTCCCTCCCCCCACGACGAGCTTCCCCGCGGAAGTAAAATGTCACTCCCCAGCCATCGCCACGTCGAGGTCTGGGACTCATATCTCGCGCCCACCCAAGCTGGAGACGCTCCTGTAAGGCAATACTAATGTAATGATATTTTTTCGAGTTTTTTGATAGCGGGTATAAATCACCCCCGCTTCACACACCAACCCTAATATTACTACCCATATCAAATAATGTGTACCCTAAGTATTTTAGCCGAAATATGGTTCCGGGTTAAACTTATAATATGGATTTCTTTTTAGCTGGAGAGTGAAACCAATACATCCACTAATCTATTATTAACCTCATCATTATCATTATTATTAACCTCATCATTATTATTATTATTAACCTCATCATTACCATTATTATTAACCTCATCATTATCATTATTATTAACCTCATCATTATTATTATTATTAACCTCAACATTATCATTATTATTAACCTCATCATTATCATTATTATTAACCTCATCATTATTATTATTATTAACCCCATCATTATTATTATTATTAACCTCATCATTACCATTATTATTAACCTCATCATCGTTAAACTCACCAGAATGTTCAGCAATCTGCAAGAGATCAAGAAGTTCTTGTTCTTGCCCCTTTCCCGATTGTTCGATCGAAAGTAGAACTCCGCCGTGTGATCGACAATATTCAGCCGCGGAGTCAAAGTCCGAATAATCGAGGACGAGCGTCCAACATTTGTTGTTGCTAAAAGTCCAGCCTATGGACGTACAATCTGTAAGTGGGTCAAGAGAACGTTAATCACTAGCCACATTAACACTTTCACTGTTTCTTGTAGCACCGGTGATACCTAATTCTAATGGCTTATTCAATTGTATGTAACACTAGTTTATATTTTTAATAAGCACGAGTGAACGCTGTGCATGGAAAGTTGTGTTTGTATGTTGAAATTTTTCTAAATTTGTGTATTTTCTTAATACAATTATATATATTATTATATTAACACTTTGCTGTTATTTGTTTCCAAAAAAAATTATTTTTAAGACATCAAAAAATAATTTGTTAATTATAGTATTCTTTGAAAATATATTATTATTATATTTTTAACATCACTATTGGTATTATTGCTTATTCAGCAAATGACCTTGAAAATGCTCCAACAACCTAGATTCAGTATTTTATACTCTTGACCAATAATCTGTATTTTTATTTCCTAATAAATTTGGTTGTGATAAAAGTTTTATAAAGTAAAGATTTAATATAGATAAAAAACAAAAAAAAAGACAATAGAAAGATGATAGAAAAATTATAATTACAAAACATAAGCAAAATTAAATTTAAGATAATTTATTCAAAAGTAACTATGTTAGTAGATATACAATAATAATAGGTAAAAAAAATAATAACAGTAATTACCAATCATTAATCATATATAAGTCAAGGTGTTGAAACTGATACAAATAGTATGTTATACATCGATTAAACAAATTCAAAAAATGCTGACTAGCTGTTTATTTTCATTAACAATTTCAATTACATTTTAATTTCATCTTTCATCAGTTTATTTATTTTAATTCTTATTATCTTTATTTTAGTATATTTATATCATTTTATTTATTAGCATAAATTTGTCATTCATTGGCATAAATTTGTCATTCAATTCATTGGGTCAAAAAAAAGAAATATTTTTTGCATCTGGCCAATGGAAAAAAAAGCAGACTTTGCCCCATGGACTGAATGCAAACTTCTACACGAGCCAGTTATTCATGGTGGATCGGACGCGATTCATTCGTGGAGTACTAACCAGTAGAAAGATAATTAAAATAAAAAGGTAAACAAAACAAAATTATTGGAGCTATAAATAATTACTATTTTTCTATTTTGTTCATTTAGTAAATCTTTTAAGATTTTATATTTATTTTATTTTACTAACTACTGAATTTATCCCTAACTTATTGGTCAATGAAAGCTCCTAACACACCAATGGAAAAAACACCTATAACCATGGTGGTTCACACATTGCTGAGAAGGTTCTGTTAGAGACCACAGCCCCATTATACGTATAAGTATTTTTTATTGCATTGTATATAAGTGTATACACTATTGATGCAGCAGTTGATGCTGTGAAGAGTATTTACTTTATCATACGTATTTAAATTATGTTTTACAGTATTAAAAATGTTTTTATGCATGTATATATATAAATATGTGTATGTATACATCTAATAATAATACATGTAATAATCGTTATAGAAAGAAAAAAATAAAATTTTCAAAAGAAAAAATGTATAATTCTTGAATATTATTTATATGCATAGTATTTTTGCTCAATAAACAAATAAATTTATGTTATATTACTTACATATATATGTATTATTTTACTTTAATTACATGTATATGTAATCTTTTATATTACTTACATATATATGTATTATTCTACTTTACTTACATGTATATGTAATCTTTTATATTACTTACATTTATATATATTGTTTTATATATATCAATTTTGTACCAACAAAATTTAATTTTTGTTTCATGTTCATCAATGAACAAACGATTATCATATGAAATAAAAATTCGATTTCGGTATGCTCAACATACAAAATTGAATCCAAAGGTTTACAATTTTAAAGATCTTTGTTTTATTTCAATAATTTTCATTTCGTTCGAAATTATTTTAATTTGTATGAAATCACAAAATTATTGAATGGAATTAGTATATGTATTGTATATAGAGAGACCATTGTTTATTTTAAAAAAATCTTAATAACCAACCCCCTCCCCCTTTCCCCCTGAGGGAGGAAAGAGTATCATTATATTATAAGAATATATTTGATTCTTCTAATTTTAACATTTTCTGAAATCATCAACGCTAAGCTATATATATATATTAATTCGATATTGATAATATTAAATTTTATTTAATATAAATTTACTATAAGTACTTAGTGCATTTATCTAGGAGGGAGATATATAGTATACATTGAAAATAAATTATTATTATATTTTTAATGTTACTATTGGGATTTTTGCTTATTCAGTAATTGACCTTGAAAATGCTCCAACAAACTAGATCAAATATTGTATTCCCTTGAACTATAATCTTTATGTTCATTTCCTAATAAATTTAGTTGTTAGAAAGGTTTTAAAAAGTAAAGATTTAATATATATTCTCTCTTGTAGTTTTTATCCTATGTCTATAATCATGAATTTAAAAACTCCTAAAATGTCTATTATCTAAGAAATATAAATTTTAGGAAAAAATGTCTTTCAGGTATTCTACTTTTGAATCTCAAGTTCTTTCATTTGTTTTAAATAAACTTTTCTCTAAGCCTTCAAAAAAATCTCGATTAACCATGAATTTCAACTTTGATATAAATTTTATGTTTTGATAAGTAAATACTGATTTCACAAAAAAAAATCTTTAGTGACAGCAGTGCAGTGTATAGTATTATGTTCTTCATTTTCATTTAAATAAACTTATTTGTAAACTTTTTTTTATTATTATTTTGAAAAAATGACAAAGTCTCGACAAAATCCACATATCATCCACCGCCCCAACAACAACAACAACAATCAGAGGTCATTTATAGAAGCTAGTTTTTCAAACAAATCTTATAAATGTATGTAAGCAAATGTTTGCTTGTATAAATTTATTAAATACACAAACTAAGTTTATTTTTATGACTGGTGTTACATAAGATGGAATAAGTCATTATATATTTATGTATCACCGGTGGTACAAGAAACGGTTAAAGTGTTAAGAAAGAACAAGTTTCAACTCAATCTTAAACTACAAAAAGCTCAGTAAGACTTAAGTTCAGTTAGTTTAAATGAACTGTTGTATAATAAACAAACAATTATACAACTTGATAATCATTAGCAAATTTCTACACCAATGTAAAACCTTTAAAACTTCAGGAATGAAAATTAGATGAGCGAAATATTAAGCAAATGGATACATTTTACATATGCAGCAAACTCAATGGTTGCGTTCACTTTCCAACCAAAATCGATCCAGATTGGACAGTGAACGCAACCGTTATTTAAAAAAATGGTATAGACACCAAGCAATTAATTTCAAAGTAATGAATAATGAAGAGGAGTTTTTGTAAAAAATAGAGTTAATTATTGTGTTTTTTTAATACAAATTAGTCATTATTTAAAAAATATAAACTGGAAATTCCTTTTTAGTATCATCTACGGAAGATTTTAAATTCAAAACGGCGACATGCAGTGATTTCTTCATCAGAATTCCAATCACCTCAGAAGTAAGACCAAGAAATTGGCAGTTTTATACATATCAATCCATATAAAATCATATCAATCATACCAAAATGTCAATTAAATTTGAGGAGAAAATTATACATATCAGTTTTTCACCGAAATCGGATTCATTTTTAATTTTAAAGAGCCGTTAAATTTTAATAATTGTTTTTAATATCATATTAATTGTATAGTTGGTTATTAATACCATAACAATTATATATTTTGTTTTAAATACCATATTAATTAAATATTTTGTTTTTAATGCCATATTAATTGTATAGCCAACGAAGTGCGGTTAAGAACAGTGGTTTTGTCAGGGACACCAAGCTGCTGGAGTCGGTCCAGAGGCGTTGGACCAGAGCGATCAACGGCCTCGGGGAGATGGACTATGGTGCTCGCCTGAGGGCTCTTTCACTGTATTCAGTGAAGGGTAGACTATTGCGAGCCGACCTAATAATTGTATGGAAGACATTGAGTGGCCTACTTCCATCATTGAGCACTCCCTTTTCGATCCGAAATGACTCGCGCACTAG